>JAHZND010001430.1:0-17846 GCA_027744115.1 Acrocyrtus sp. NNG-2020 | reverse complement strand
AAGAGCAGCTAAAGACGTTAGTACCGCATCAAGAATACCAATCGTGGCATGTGTCTCTCTAACAAATGAGTAAAAGGAAGCATTCTTGCACGTTTTATAGTTGATCATGATGAATGATGAAATTACCAAACCAAACATGCCAAATATCAACTAAATCTGAAGTTGCATACTGAGACGGTTGAGAAGACGCCTGATCCGTATTCGTGTCGCAGAAATGTCGCCATGCTCGACATACAGTGTTATAAGCCCCTTGCGCAACTACTTTCATTCGAGTGGCAGGACCTTCTTGAATGATCGTTTTGGCCAAATCCTTCAGCCTTAATATTACTTCTTCGATGGGGGGAGAATCACCGTCAACGAGTTGCTGTTTAAATTCGGAATTTTACGCAACATCAGTTTTTGGTTCGTTATAAATTACAAGCAATTATACTAAAGAAATTTTTGGAAGGGTTTTTGGTAAGATACCATTAAGCCCATCAGGGCGTCGTTTCCACTTATAGACATGCTCCAAGAAGATGGACGCTATACAATTAGTTGAGCAGGTAAAAATACTATCGTTTCAAAGTGTATTTCGTGATGTACAAAAATTTTGTTTTAGTAAGATGAGTCTAGTACATAGAAAGGCAACTTCATAACCGATCGGAACTCGTATGAGACGCCACATAGCCGAAAATGTCCTGAATTAAAGTGAAAGGTCTATTATTCTTCGCTTATCTGGAGAATTTATCTGTTGTGATTTTGTTTATTTTTTTGCTTAGCATGCTATTAGCTGTCTTTCATCATTTTTGAAGGGAAACAATTACATGTTGCTACGCATTTTCTGACTACACTAGATACAATTTGTACAGTGTGGGAGGTAGCCACCCTCGTCTTCAGAAGTAGAACGAATCATTTTTCATCCTGTCCTAATTTTGTGTGTTCACTCGACATTTGTCGTTTTTTTCTGTATTGATGAATTTTATTCCTAGAAATAAATATCGAAAGCAAAAACAGAGAAGATTACGAGTAGCAGCGGAAAGGCCAAAGGAAAAGGGACAATGCACCTCCCATCGCTCGTCCTTCCACTAGAAGAGTAGACATGAGCATACATTTAAAGAGAGAAAGCCGTCGCTGCTTTTTTCACCTGCTTTCTTCTTCAATCTTGGCACGTTATGCCCTAAACTAAATTAAATGCCAAACTTTCCTTCGTATTTAATATTACTACTTCAACAATCTGTCATAAATCATTCACTCCTTCCTGGATTTCTTATGTTATGGCCTTAATTTTCGGAAAACATTTTTTGCACGCAACTCACCTTAAAAACTAGCAATTTTCCTACTGGAAATAAAATGACTGTTTTTATTTCAAAACATTGTGCCTACAAAGTGAGAAAGCGAAATAGAAAAGATATTGTGAAATGGACTGACAGAAACATGTCATGTCTTTTTCTTGTTGTTACACTTTCCGATATTATCAGGAAGGAAGGAGACTAGAAAGAAGAAAATCAGTCTCAGAGAGCCCTCCCTCCTATTATTAGCAGCATGTCTCGCGTGTAATAGCTTTTTCCTTTGATTTTTCTTCGCACATTGTCTATACTACTAGAGAAGAAAAGAAATTGACCTAACAAAAAAGCATAGTACAAACTTGCAGGTAAAAGGAGAAAGTTTATTGACTAGACAAGAGACAGAGAGTCGAATATAAAAAAGGTAGGCGGTATAATCTATTGTTTCCCCTAGAGCCACACTCACTTTTAATCTTTCTTTGGCCGTGGAAAGTGTATTTTTGTACTGAGGTAGTGTTATCCTCAACCAAACGGTTATATTTTTATTAAATGCTGCCAAAAGTGAAGAGAGACGGGATACTAATTGACTTTGGTAATGAAGAAAGCTCTGGGGTGAATCGGTACAAGTTACGGATGATGTCTGCTGCTGGAATCAGAGGACAGGGTAGAAGAGCAGTATTAACGAAGTCAGCCCATCTCACAAATCTCGGGCTAGATACGCCACTGCTAACTGCAGATCAATTAAGAAACAATAACTTGCGACCTTACTTTCCCTACTCGGCAAAACCGTCGTCATCGCCGACAAGGCAAATTCGTGCTAGGAAGGAAACAAATACTGCAACATTGTGGAAGTGGAAGACGGACGCGAATGGATACAAGTCAGAGTATTCGTATAGTCGTGTGCGAGCTCACTCGCATAAGAGTTCGAAAACTGATGCGGAGGGAAAGTCAATGCCATATTTGGTCCCTAAATCAGGAACAAGCGCTAGCTCTAGTGCAACTAGAGCAGGCAACTTTTCACATTCACCGGACAGAGTTGCAGACTTACGGAAAGCACAAATGGAAAAGGTGATAAAAGCAAAGCCGATGTCAGCAGTCCCTTCATCTTCATCTGCTCAAAAGGATAAGGATTCGAATTCGCAAGGTCAAAGTAGCACCTCACAACTAGGGGGAATGGTAATGATGGGAACAGGAAAGGCACCAGGTATAGTAAATTCGTCTGTTTCTGTAAGTACTTCGAAAGTGCACTCAAATAAGGAAAGAGTCCAAGTGTGCCGAACCAAGGAAGAAAAGGAGAAAAATCCGGAAACTATTCGTCTTGACAAAACTGGTCTTCGCGTGTTCCCCGATATTGGAGGCGGAGAAAGTGTGACTCTGAAACTGCTTTCGTTGCAGCACAACTTGATTACAAGATTGGAGAACGTACCCATGCTAAGCCAGTTAGTCGTACTGGATTTGTATGATAATCGCGTAGAAAGGATCAATGGTCTTCAGGGACTTCCATCTCTTCGTGTGCTTCTGTTAGGAAAAAATAGGTACGTCATTAAAGTTAAATGTGTATAAAAGTCGACTGAATGCACACATTAATATTCTTTTTCGTGTAGATTAAAGCGAATTGAGGGCCTGGAGAGCCTAAAACGACTGGAAATTCTAGACTTGCACGGAAACCAACTTCGATATGTTGACAATCTAGGACCGCTTATTTCCCTCCGTGTTCTTAATCTAGCTGGAAACCTACTTAGAAACATTCGAAACCTAGGCCCGTACGGGATGTCTTCTCTCACCGAGCTTAATTTGAAGCGAAATCGCATAAAAAACCTTGAGGGTCTTCAGAAGGCACCTCACTTAAAACGACTGCTTATTGCTAACAATGACCTTCAAAGTATTTCTAGCTTAGCACCCCTCAGAAAGTTGTCATACCTGAGAGAGCTTGTAATCGATCCAAATCCTTTGCTTACGCCAACTTGTGTAGGGCCAGTTTATAGAAATCAGATTTTGACTTTGTTCCCGGGTCTCTCTTCTCTAGATAGGAATCAAGTGACAGATGAAATGAAAGCTGAAGCGCGACTCTGGCATAAAAAGAAATTGGCAGAGGAAGAGGCTCGAAAACAGGAAGAAGCCAGGTTGAGGGAGGAAATGGTATCAAAAGTTGGACCGGGGTCCAGGGAGCAGGTCATTTATCAAGCAAGGCGTCGGTGGGAGTCCTTGAAAAATTACGTTAAGCACAATAATAATGAGCCTCCCAGTACCAGTGCCAGTAGTAGGTCATCAAAAAAACCTTTAAAGACAATGAAATCGGTTGTGTCAGCTGCTACCGCTGGAAAGCCTGGTGTGCTATATCCACCGGCTACGCTCGACCTTGAAGAATTTCTAGATGGACAGGTTGAGCTTGACAAAACCGAGTCGTTACTTGGTAGTACAAATGACAAGAAAGAAGCCAGGCGCAGTAGTTTAGTGCCCGGAAATGCCATTGAGGAATTTCAAAATGAAGAGATAGGCTCCGATGAATCTTCTTTAGCCTCTACACCAGAACCGGACGACGAAGAAAGCGGGCAGTCGCACTTCGCCCCTTTACTTATTCGATCAAATTTTAATAAACCAAATGACTTTCAGTCTCAAGGGGAATTACATGATAATGATACTGACACATTTACTTTGGTACATCAAGATGATGACAACCAATACATTGAGCAACACAGCCTTCCGATTTCTAGCCCTCAATTTGAAAATGACGAAGTACCGGGTACCAGTGGAGTGCCAAGTGAAGGGCGGAAGCTGTTTATGGGATACCAGGAGGAACTGGTTAGCGCAAGAAGTACAGTAGAAGCCCTTCTTTCTCCAATTGCAGATTACGAACGGGAAAAATCGACGAGGGTTGCTATTGTAAGACCACTTGTTCGGGTGGTATCTCTTGATGAAAATTTGGCTAGATCAAGCCCGTCCGATATAGAAATAGACGAGAGTGCTTTCACTCCTGTACTTTTGAATGGAGAAATCGTGGGAATGTCAGAAAACTTGGCATCGGCCAAGGACAATTTTGATTCAGAAGCTAACCAAGAATACGATTATCCGGCGAAGCAATTTTCTCCAGAAAGCCTTCCATTTGAAGAAACGTTTACTGAAAAGTATGAAACAGACACAAAAGTTAGAGAAAAAGATGCAAATGATGTCACTGCCACCTCTGTAATCGAAGAGGCGTCGGCTGTCACAAAAGAAAATATCCAGTCTACTGCCACCCCAAATAGCTCTGTTCCGAAAGAAGAATCGGGACGGACAAAACTGCTAAAGCACCTGCGTAGCATAAGTTTGGACTCTTATCCCCATCAATTTTTTAATTCATCGGGAAAGGAGAAACTAGATGAGAGCTTACCTCTCAGCGATGACAATGAGGAAGAGGATGAAGACGATAACGACAATGAAGTTCAAGATTATGACGACGATGCATACAGCATTGCAACATCCACAACTACCACTGGCACCTCCATTAGCACTCCAAGACGCAACAGTACGACGATGGTTACCACCAATCGTCTTCTCAAAGGTGGTGGCGGTGGATCCCGGAAACAAATATTTCCGAGAACGAAATCTCAGCGCATTAAAGTAAAGCTTTAATTTGATTCACATAGGTACCTAATATTTGGAGCAATTTTATCAAGTAACAATTAACTTTGTAGATACGAGACCGCGCAGCAAAGTTATTTGGGAGTTCAACAGAACTTTCAGCTCGCTCCATGTCTACAGCGGGGATCACCAAACGCGTTGGCAGTGGCGTGGGAACTCGAGGTGGCGATGGAGGCACAGCGCTTCGATCTGGTCCTGGTGGTCGCGTACTGAGGAGGTGTGACTCCGCCATTAGTCTGTCATCTACAATGACCGGCACTGCTTCTGTAACAAGTAGTAGTGGAAACACCGGAAGTAGTTTGAATAAGCCAAATACCACTACAGGGGGTGGGAATAGCGGAGGCGGTGGTGAAACGGACAACAAGGAGGCAACACCTCATCGAAAACAAGGTGCCGACTTTTTGGTGGAAGTGGAAGGGAAGATTTTAAATGTTTTTGGACAAGGAGGACTGCGCCATGCACTAACGGTAAGTTTACTTGAACAATTTATGTATCTGAAAATGTCCAAACTGTGCTGACAAGTTTGCCTTTGGCCAAATTGTAATGATTTATTGCAGGCTTTCATACCAACTGTCACTAATCACGTGTGCACTGCCAAATTTCACTATATCTCGTACGATAGTATAATTCCATTCTTTGGGAAACTCCGACAGGTTTTTCCGGCCCTGGAGCACTTTCATTTTCGGTATAAAATATTTAACTACTACAAGAACTTAATTACTATGATAAAGTTACTTAATTTCTCCAATGTTGATAATTTTTGTATACCATTTTACCATCCACAGGGCCAATAATCTATGCTATTTGGCTCAGCTTGATGCACTTTCAGATTTACAAGGCCTAACTACTCTGAGCATAGCCAAGGAAGGCAATCCAATCGTATCCCATGACGCATGGGGTCACTACGCAAGCTACAGGCTTTCCCACTGGGGGCTTCAAGCCGTTAACGGAAAAGAGGTAAAAACATTCATACCTATACATTCATAAATGTATAATTCAGTGGAACCCGTCGATGGAAAACAAAGGCCACATATAAAATCCATAATCGTATATGCGACTATTTCATCACAGATATGCACTGAATACAGAGGTGGAATAACTCCAGCAGGTCAAGCAAAACAGTTTGAGTCTCTCGGTTTTCTGGCTTTGTCTTGTCTTCCACAAACGGCACTGACGCCACTTGCTAGGCGACTGCATATGCTTCATTGTTTCTGTTGCTGCTCCCCATCGTCATCTTCCGACGAATCAAGTAATACCAATCAAAGAGATAAATATCGCATATCAAATAGGTAGCCCTTTTCCTGATGAATCCTTTATACTTATTTTCTCGAGAAAGGCCGACCCCAAAGGCTCCTGGCTGCGAATTCCGCTCATAACACCGTCCACCATGGGAGATCTCACAGCCCATCACAAGCTGAGCATGGCGCTACCGGGAACTTCTGCACTGCATGGGACGATGACCCAGTTCTTCTCGACGTGATTGGGAAAGAGGCTCTCGTCTATTGCCCACCGCCACTCCCCCTGGACGACGACCACGAACATAGCGTCATTAACCGTAATCATGAGGCTACAATTTTTAAGGATAGCAACACCAGCAACCGTGTATCTTCTGATAATGACTTATCTCACGAAAGAAAGAGAGCAGAAACACTGGGAGATCTGATACAGTCTGGAGTGGAAATAGTGGAGAAAGTAGACCAACTGGAGAGAGTTTGGCCAACGCTACTGGCAGAAGTGATCCAGGAAATGTTGATGGACTTTAGGTTTATGGACGCCTACATGAAAAAGGAATTGAAAAGAGCTCAAGACATCACCCTAATCAACCAACAGCAGCATCATCACAGTAGAAAAAATCGTCATTAAAAATTATTACATATCTAATTAAAAATTTACAGTTTGGAAAACCGAATGAATAAAGTCTTCAGCTTTCACTTCATACCTAATTTTGCATCCAAAATAAGGTACAAGCAAAAAGCAAGCTAATTTTTCACGATCATTGCAATTGCACCTATATAGCCAGTAGTGGAGTATAGTACAGGCAGAAGAGTACAAAGCTAAGCAAAGGAGCATACTCAGCATAGCATGGATAAGTTGTCTTGTTTTTATGTACTGCACTCCAGCAAAAAGAGTAAAAACGTGCAATGGTACCAGTGCAGTTTTGGCTACACAAAAAACATTTTTTGAAAACATAAAAAGTACAAGAACTGGTGATTTTTTGAAGGTTTTGATTTGACTAATTGTCATTTGTCATTATCTTTATGAGTGAATATCGTTAGCAGTGATTTTTTAATAAGAACTCAAAAAAGGACATTGAAGGTAAAGTTGAAAATAAAATAAAAATTGGAATTTGGAATGAATAAAACATTGGGTAATTTTTATGGGATAACCAACAGAGTTTAGTAGCTGATTTTGTTAGTGCTAATAAGTACGTATTAAGTACTCTATCTTTTCTTGATAACCATCGAGTTGAAAATTGAAATTAGCTTCAGAAGACTACCTTCCATCACCTGTCAAAATGCCGTTGCCGTCAATTGGAGGTGGCGTATTTTTGCCAAACAAAGGACCAATGATGTTTAGATTGTTTAGATTTGGACACGCTAACCGACCTTTCTGGCACATTGTCATAACTAGTGTAAGTAATATTTAAAATGCTAAA
This sequence comes from Acrocyrtus sp. NNG-2020, assembly GCA_027744115.1. Lineage (NCBI taxonomy): Eukaryota > Metazoa > Arthropoda > Collembola > Entomobryomorpha > Entomobryidae > Acrocyrtus > Acrocyrtus sp. NNG-2020. The sequence goes on along the minus strand of JAHZND010001430.1, from coordinate 10,307 downwards.
TGCAGTTTTAGTGACTTTAAAATAAATTACATTACGAGTTGTGCATATTAACTAATATGTTAAGAGTCTGATCGTGATCATGTGAGCATTCATTTTTTCATTACAGCAACACGCCCAGCCTGGAACACAACCAGTGGAACAGTTAGGAACATATGACCCGATGCCAAATACAGAAAATCAAAAATTATTAAGTCTCAACATAGAAAGGACAAGATATTGGATGGGTCAAGGTGCAGTTTTTTCTCGTCCTTTGGCTAAGCTATTAGGTATTTCAGAAAGAGTATTTGAAGGATGAAGCACTGCCATATTGTAATCAAGCATATGATTATCACTAATCTTTAATTATGCTAATAGGTGAGGCAGGATTTCTTCCAATTCATCCTGAAACTTACCAAGATAACTGGCGCTATCGCTATAAGGAAGCTGCAGAGGAGGAAGCAAAGAAAAAGGCAGAGGGGTCCACTGAAGGAATAAGCAAACCTCCATCGTCAGCGTAGTAGTAGTGGGGTGGATAGTTTAATGTTTGTAAAAAATAGAAATAAAACTAGTGTATTTGTATGTTCATAATGATCTATTTACGACTACGAGTGGATTTTGAATGTAATTTGTACCGAAAACGTAAAGAGAGAAGCGTTAAATGTAAACATAAATCTGTAGCAATTTATTTACAACCAAATAAACTTTTACACGAGGAAAATTGTATGAGCACTAAATTATTCATCTTGGTACATTCAGTAGTTAGTATTGTTCACGAACATGATGTTCATTCCTACTTCTGAATTTTATTTCCCAATCAATTTGTTAACTGTAGGACAAATACTTTGTTTTTGGTGCACATGTGTGCACCCCAGTACAGTACTCATACACATTTATTGATTTTTTTTAAATTCTACGTATCATAAAGTACTCTAACGATGGCAGACAATTGCAACTGAACTACGGAGGAACGGTGTAGTTTACATATCATAGACACTCTTCAGTGCCAATTCAGGTTTGCCGTAACCCATTTCGTCAGGAGTACTGATACCTAGTTCGTCCAGTGTAGGCTTAATTTCCTGTTAACAACAAAAATCAGAGTTTAGTTAGCAATAGATCATACATCAATAAATCATGAAAAACTAAAACTTTTATCGTGGTAGTTAACAGTAGGTTAAAAGGTACCTGCAGCACGTATGGCCAAATGTCTTTGTTAGTCCGAGCCCGGAATTGGACTGCTTCTAGAAACCTTGTTGTGAGGGAATAGTCATTCAACTTACGACAAGCCTTCAGCGCGGCACAAATGATTTTTGGGTCTGGGACCAAATCCATCCCAATCAAGTTATTCATGCCCTGTATATTACATAATCAAACAGGAAAGTTTTATTTAGTTGACAAACAAAGAGTTTAAATGTTTCAATAAATTCTAAATTTTCCATCATCATTCACCTTGCGAACTTCCCATCCATCAATATCAGCTCTGCTGAAAAACGCCACGTATCTAGCGTCAAACTCTGCGTCGGTTTCTTTCACCTCATGGGACATGAACCTCTGACCACCGGCTGTAAGAGCTGCGCAAAATTAACAAATAAAGATAGGATAAATTACAAACATTGCAATTCAATAAAACTTAATTTAAACCAATGAGCTAAACTGAAAGTGCATGTAGCGCACATGCTCAACACAATCCTCAAAAGGTGATTTCATAGCTGAATTTTGCGTACTCATTTTATCGGCGAACACTTATCTATTTATTACTTACTTTACCAATAATGAATGTAAAATTACCTGGTGCGGCATTCCTATTTGCAACAGCCAAGCTTCCTCGGACGGCCGTTTGCAGCCTTTGACTGACTAGTCGCATCATCTTGAAACGGAAACCTACAAATAGCAAATAATTTTAAAAAATTAAAATCACTTCCTATACAAATCGATAGTCACCCACTCGAAGTTTAACTACACACGAAATTAAATATATTTACTCTTTAACTAATGTCTTAGCTTTCTACCTGTATAGAACTTCTTTCAGACAAAAGGCCCCTACAAAAAAATACTTCCTATGGAGGTCGGGTCAGGCGCCGAGCAGCTGACGACTTTATTCAACTTTTGGAATGGTCAATTAGAGAGATGGAGATGGAGAGCCACGAAAAATATATATCCCCTCAGCACTTATATCTGGCGAAATATTTTTTTCCAATTCCACTTGGAATATATCCCTCACAAGTTTTGTTTCCATAAACCTGTTCACATTCACAACACAAAAAATCAGTTGGCCAAAAATACACTGTAAGTATGGAGACTGAGCTGAACATCGTGGCAAAATATATGGAAAGGTATTTTCTTTACAATACATGGCTGGGATATGAATATTTGAACGTGCTTTGCTATCGACAAAATGTCAGGCGCCGAGCAGCTGACGACTTTATTCAACTTTTGGAATGGTCAATTAGAGAGATGGAGATGGAGAGCCACGAAAAATATATATCCCCTCAGCACTCTCTATATCAGGCGAAATATTTTTTTCCAATTCCACTTGGAATATATCCCTCACAAGTTTTGTTTCCATAAACCTGCTCATAAAACAACTCACAAAAAATCAGTTGGCCAAAAATACACTGTAAGTATGGAGATGGAGACTGAGCTGAACATCGTGGCAAAAATATATGGAAAGGTATTTTCTTTACAATACATGGCTGGGATATGAATATTTGAACGTGCTTTGCTATTGACAAAAGACCTTTCTCCATTCACATGCATGCGGATGCGGCTCTCTGCTCGATGCTTGAGAAAGAAAGCAGATATGCTTAGCTAGTACAAGTAAATTTGGGTAGATGGCAGATAATGTTGGACAGCTTTACAACGGTTGAATTTGTGCCCTAGCCTGGTTGCTATTATGTATTCTGTGCACTGCAATTATCTTTGGGGTTTGGACGAATTTTGAGATGTTTAAGTTTATTTTATTTTTTAAGTTTGTATTTTACCATATCGTTAGTAAAAAGTAGTTAGTTAATTAGGATTAGAATATTGGACTGGCTAGTCTTCAGTGAAATTATCCAACTCCTTCATGAATTTATCCATTACGGCCATACCAGTGATATCGTGACTCTGACGCGAACATTTTTCTCTTTTCGCCTTCCGGCCCAGTGAAAATTGTCTTTCCGTAGTCGTCTAGTCCCTTCTTTGTCATTTTATGGAAGTCTGGAACGTATACGGAGAACTGGTGATTTCCTTCCATGATTTGCTTCAAGTCTTCTTCCAGCATTTTATGCTTTTCGTAGTCTTTAGAGCGCTGAGAGTCTTTCGGTTCGTGGTAAGGTTCAATTGTGGGGACAACGATGTCTTTATCTACTTCCTGTTTTCGTTCGTTAGGGGGAATGAATCTTCTCTTATCCTTTTCTTTTTCCTTTTCCTTCCTCTCCCTCTCGTTTTTATCTTCCTCTTCGAGCACAATGTACATTCGAGGGTCTTGCGCCAGTCTTTGGGTGCCAAGTGGGATGGGAAGCTCCTTCACACCTGGATTCATTTTCTTTTCTATAGCTCGATTTCGGTAAATAATTGGTAAGTCTGTGGGTTTTAAACAGTGATTAATGTTCCGGAATATTTACTATCAAAAATTGAAACTTTAAAAGCGTGGTAGGGTATGCATGAAGTTTTACATTTGTCAGCAGGAATTAAATTAACGGAGTTCCCAATTCCAGCAAATATGTCACCCTGAGATGTACCAAAAGCAGCATAAGTCGGTATCCAGTTGAGCACTAAAAGCTGGAGCAAAAAACAATTTCCAGATTTATAATGATAATTTTTATTACAGGAAAAATTTTGATGAGAAATTTCTTTGAAGAACTTTACTCGAATTAGATCGCACTTGTCACTCCAGATCCGGACCGTTTCGTCCATCGAAGAACTGCAAAAGAGCTTGAGTTCTCTGGATCCGGAAACAGAAAGAACTTCTTTCGAGTGAGCAAACGAAGTCCGGTGATCATATCTTTCTGTAAATATTAAACACGAAAAATGTAGAAAAAGAAACGATTTTGTTCCCCTTTTTCAATAATCTCCGGTTTAATTAATTAAACAGGTAAATTAATTTTTTCTGCGACTGTCCTTTTTATTTCCTTGCTAATGAACTCATACCCGAAGGGGAAATGATTTTTTCTCAATTTCTCTTCATTAATGGGATTAATACCTGTATCTGATGTGTTGAAAACGACTATCTTGTGGGTTGGTGACTCGTGATGGCTGAGTGCGAAGCAAATCGCTTCCCGAACTACAGCAACATGGTGCACCGGAAACTTCCAAGCGATTTCAAAGATTGGAACGAAGAGCTCATCCTGATTAATAAAAACTTTCCATATGCGGATGCTCGGCTCAATTCCTACAGACGCGAACTGGGAAACTTCAGGATTTACGCAGAGACCGTTGACAGAACCTTTATGGCACTGAAAGCAGAAGACAGGGTGGCAACAACCATAACAATATGGATAGTTATTTTAACCAACAATTAGATGAAGAGACTTTCCCTTACCATAACTTTAAAGTCAATGTTCCCTGAACTAGTATCCATTCTTCCTACAGTTCCGTCTCGCATACCAACAATGAGAAACGTTTTCATTCCCTGCGAATGCTGCTGGCCCTCTAGTATAACACATAGGTAATATATTCAGATTTATTTCGTATGTGCTGATTCTAATTTTCATTTAATATAGCAAAAATAACTTCAGTTTTTAATTTTACTCACTGGTTGAGGCAAACTTCATCGTTTTCTCTGGTAGAAGCATGCTTGGAACGTGCTCATATAGAGCAATCGCCGTAATTCCTATATTGCCCCATTTCGTCTCTGACCACGACTCCTTTAGCTTGCAGGGATTTACAGTACAGTCAAAAATCTGAACTTCTAGTGCATTGATATCCTCCTGTGGAGTTTTAACTACGTAGAGTATCTCCATGTTGAGGAAGATAAGTAAAGTCCGTTAATGTAGGCTTTGTCGGATTGACCAAAGCACTTGTCAGCATTTTTCCAGAAATCGGATTCAGAAACCTCACGGCATTGTCTTGCGTCACCACAATAGTTCTGATAGGATGGTCCGGATTCCAAGTATTTTTCATTAGGTGCACTGGTGCGCTCATTTGGGCCAAAGGTCTGAACAATTCATCCATTTTCCATAGAACAAGTTTTCTTGGTCCCAATGTCATAAAACTCTTTCCAGAATGGTTTATTGTAATCCTTTCTGTAATTTCAGGTGCCTTCAAAGCTTCCAGTTTTCTTTTTGAATCCAAGCTCCACGCAAACATTGACTGATCCGTGGAGAAGGAGACTACTGCTCTACCATTTGGATGCTCAATTAAATGACTACACATTGCCGTGTGGGGTCGCACTTCGGTAAGGAATGTCCACCGAGTCCCCCACATCTTCAGAAGACCAGCTGAATCTCCTGTCACGACAAACTCGGACGGTCCAACAGCAACAATGGCGGTTATAGGAAGTCTATGTAAGTTCTTCTTTGTTCCATGGGACCTTCCAGTAGCATCAATAATAGTGCAATGCTGCTTGAAAGTTATGTAAATCCATTGCTTCTTATCATCCATCGGCTCATCGAAGCATACCTGCTCGATGTAGGTGCCTTCGGCCTCCACATCAGCAATTTTTAAGCATTCCTAAGAAGAACGCTCTATTTTTACGCTTTCTTTTTTTTATTTCTCGGAAATTGTTTTTTATTTCGTATCATTCTAAAATATAATGGAGACCTGAAGTGTGGCCGTGTTTCCAGCTGGATTATACGAATATTTCTAAAAATAAACGTAATATAAAAATTCGAGTGGGATTAATTTTTAATTAAATCCGGATTTCATCACAGCTCACTAGATCTAAAAATGAATACAATTTTTCTCAATTAAATCCCTTACATTCACAGTGTCATAGTTGATGATGAAGAATTCAAAAGTGTTTTCTTCAGTCATCCTCCCACTGTAAAAAATCTTGTCAATGGGTGAAATTGCCACCGTATCCATTGCTAAATTAAATTCCTCCTTGAGTATATAAATCGCACTCTTTCCTGGATTATACCCAAGGTAATTCCCAGTCTGGGGGATGTACAAAAAGCGAGTAAACTTTTTAGTAGGAAAGACGCTTCCCAGTTTCTTTCCAGTCCAGTCATATCTCACTATCTCCCCCATTTTCTTCAGTAAAAGATACTCCTAGAAAATAAAAAGCGTGTGTATTTTCATCCAATACAGAAAAATAAATGTCGTGCTGAGCCCAAATGATATTTTTTACTCCTGCTCCTGGCATATTTTTTATCCTTTAAGTACATAATATTACATGAATCTATTTACCCCTGAATTGGGATTATAAACGAGATCCGTGCCTCCATACACTCCACTATTAGAAGTGCCCATTGATATCCCGTGCGTCAACTTTTTATCTTCTACATAGCCCACTCCGTTATTGACCAGAGCGTCAATTTCCGCATCCTTCTCCTTCAGAGCATCCAGAGACTTCTTTAACGCGTCCATCGTCCGAATGAAGCTGTCAAAGAATTTGATGGTAATGTCATGCCCCTTCTTCCCCTCCTGCTTGCTCGCGTCAACCATCTTTCTGTCGCCCATTTTGACTTATTTCCTACTTAAAAACGCTATTCCGAGAACCCCACCTTCGCCCCAAATAGAAAAAATTCGTTGAAGTTGAATGGGATTGAAAAGAGTAATTTCTTATTTATGCCTATCCTATATTCTGGAATATGAGAGACAGCCTCCGTGTAAATATTCTTTATTAAAGGTGTCTTTCCCAGTTCAGTCTCTCATACAGAGTGTGTGCATTATTTTTAGCTGTTTTTCCAGCGATCATTTGATTTGTCATCTCATTTTGATTTTTATTAGATTTCTGTTCCAAGGGTATTTACACAAGATATAAGGATGATGATGGTGGAGAAAATTGAAAGGGAAAATTTTTTTATTCATTTTATTTCACTTTCTCCAGTAACCAGAGAGATCAAATAAGGAGGAAAACAGTGAAAAAAATGTCATCTCATTTCTCACCGGAATTTTCCTTCTCTTTACAGGGAATATGTCAGCTTCAGCAGGTTCATCTTTTTAATATGAAGAGAGAGCGAAGAGGATTCCTTCGGTAAATAAAAACGGAGACGTGCATAGCTACGTGAAGTAGAGTAAAAGTCGAGGAGGCATACAAATAAAATAGAAAAAATGTATCAAACCAATAATGTCATTTCGCTTACATTTCTTCCTCTGTTTATATTCCGGAGTGTGTCTGTGAATGTGGATTGTGGATGTGTTCCAGACAAGGAACGTCATTTAATCATGTCTTGACAAATCTTGTGGCAATCGAATCAAAAATCAAATGCAGAAGAAAACGACAGAGTCCACACAACTGATAATAATAATGATGTGATGACGACGGAGAAAAGCAATATTGACTACTGTTGGAATAATATCGGGTTGGAAATGCCTGCAGCATATGCCTTTTGTCATTGTTGCTGAAGCTTTCTTACGTACAGAAATGTATGGAGTGTGCGGGCGGTGGGCACAGCTCTTCCTTTTTCCTCAGAAGCTTCTCATCTCTCTTTCTCTGATTTTCTCAATAAAATGATATTACGTTTTACAGAGTGTGTACACAAGAGAATCTATTGAAAAGTGCTTTTGTGGTAAAACAGTAGAGTACACAAGCCGCCAGCACTTAGAGTTAACTTTATTCTCTGCTGGCTCCGCTCTCCCTTCTAACCGGGAGCTATCACGGAGGGAAAAGGGGTACAATAACAAAACAAATGAGAAATGTTTCCTAGAAAGTCTTCGGAGGAGAAAGTAGGACATGTTAATAAAAATGCGATTTGCTACTGATCCATGCTGTAGCGCAGCTACATTGACATTTTGAATTATCTCCAATCAGACATGCAGGTTTACATTTCAGAGATCCGTTTGTACGGTTGCGCTTTGCCCCAAAAGGAAACTTGAACAGGTAATTGTCATTTTTGTACAGGGAGACAGACGTTTTTATTAGCCGGTTAAAAGTGACCTATTTACAACCATTGCAAAGATAATCATCATAATAATCTAACATTGTTCTTGCGGTTAATTACAAAGTCAAAATCATAATTGTTAAGTGCGAGTCAACTTTACAAACACGCAGCTAATTGTAAAATAAAAAAAATCCAATTTCTATAATAACTCCAACCTTAATGTGCTACTAATTTAACCGCCTCCAGTAATTCTATAAGTTATTTTCACTAGTTATGTCTATTACATGATAATAGTTCGAAGTGAACTCATTAAATTATGCTCCAGAGCTAAAACTACTTAACAATTAAATCTAGATAATTAACTAACTAGGTTTACATAATAATCTACTTACATCTTATATTCATGAGAATCACAGCAAAACAAACGAATTGTAGAGCTCTAGTCAATTCACTAAATTAAATAATATACATAACACATGGGCAATTAATTTGTGGTAAATCATATATCATCACTAAAATCACAATAACAATGCAATACCTTTTCCCACAGGAAATATATGAAGTTTTGTACATGATAACGATAAATGGTAAGCAAGCTAAAATTGACTGAATGCTAAAAGTTGCGCCAAACAAAATTTTTATATCATCTGTACAAGATTGAACCTTCTCGGTGCAAAGATTAGCAGGGCAGTGCCTTTAGTTTTTGACTGCTGAGCTAATTCCACTGGCTACGTGCTTTGCCGCTCGCTCCCTTAAAATACTAATACTTTCCTGTCTGTTTCCTCCACCATTGAATTTTCCATGGAAAGAAAGACCATATCCCGTATCAGTAGCATCTGACGATGGTTTTCTCTTACTTGGAGCCTTCACTAAGTCAATGGCTTCATCTTCCAAACTCGGACTAAGATTCCTTTCACCATCCCCATTTCGTTCTGTGTTTCCAGTGAAATCAACAGAGTTTTGACTTGGAGGAGATAGGGAATCACTTCGCCTAGATACGATTACCTGGACTTAGATTCAGACATTTTTCCCCAACGGAGTTGCCAGATTTAGCTGAAAGATCAAAAGGAAAGGTTGGTGGATTGCTGGCCATCATATATTGGGCAAAAAGAGACGCTGCTGAAGGAGTCGATGCAGCCTTTTGTGGCCACCCAGCCAAACCCGGGAATGCTGAGAGGAACGAAGGAGTCGAAAATAAGCCAGGAGCTCCATGAGGAATCCCACCGCCAAGACCAGCTGCACTCCACAAAAGTTCATTCAATCCTCCGAGGCCATGCGAAGGAAAGTGAGCTACTCCAGCAGCTCCAGGATTGTGACTCATAGGATGAATAGGCAGACCTCCAGCTGGATTTCCAAGCTGGGGGTGGTGATGACTCGCACCCCTGATTGCAGACAAGTCTGTTGGTGAATACGGAGCACACAATGCTCCATTTAGAAGTGTTCCGGTAGGCGAGCCCTCTCTGAGTATTCCATGTGGGCCTACACCTCCTCCCTGGCTTACGTTTTAATTACCTACAAAATTAATTTCATCTTAAACAAAAAAGCCTCAAAACAGAATGAAACCATTATAATAATTTCCGAATTTATCACTTTGCAATTAAGTAAACTCTTAATAGGAAGTTAGAAAAAAAAGGAGAAAGCAATTTTACAGACAATTTTCTCCACTCTTCAATTTCATTACGCTCAATACTCTCTCATTCCATTTACGCAGCCAACACACTTGATTATGCAGATGGATGCACTTAATATCTTTCCTGTACTCAATGAATTTCGCTCAAGCATTTCCACAAAATTAAAACCCGTACCCCTTTCCACTTTCCCACTGATTATAGTAAATAGGAAAGCTTCCATTCCCAACCAGCAGTCAACCAGAGGGCCCATTTAGAGAAACATGTTGGTCTAGCCAGATTAACCACATCATACGAATACCTTCTCCCAGCATGTGGAATACACATAACTACGTAACAATCACGAATCGAGAATTTTGGTCTCTCTCCACAGCTAGTTGGGGTCCATCTCCATTCTATGGAAAATTTTGGGAGTGTGAAGTGAGCTACTTCACTTTCCCTTGGTGGTATGGAAGTCGAGTGTCGTCAGCAATTTACTCGAATTATCTATAATGACTCTGCTAGATATCGCATACAATACAGAAAGTACAAATGGAAAGTGGAGAATGGGACAAGTTTCACTATTACCCCTTTCCACGCTCTTGTCATTATTTACAAAAAATCATCCTCATTAAAAGCAATTTTCTCGTTAGCATTCACTTTCACGCTTCACCACATTTTTATCCCGAACAGCACTTGTCTCTCTACTCAATACTGTACATGTGCATAGTGTTGGCTAATGGCTAGACTTTTTTTT
>JAHZND010001429.1:0-11232 GCA_027744115.1 Acrocyrtus sp. NNG-2020 | reverse complement strand
TAAGTGGTATAGCTGCGCAAAGTAAGCTGGTTAGAGGTATGTGCTCCCATTTCATAAGTTTTTAACAGGATAATGGATTCAAGGAGTGACATACTCGCATAATGTTTCAAATAAAAACGACACCAAAAGCGTAATATCATCTATCTCATTTTCTTCGAACGAGCTCTCAAAAATAGCTTAACAATCCTTTTTTTTTTCAACCTCGTTTTTTTCCTGTTTGAGGTAAAAAATAGAGTATTTGCGTTGCTGTTACCGCAGCCATTTGAAAAACTTTTTTTGCCGCCTCCCTTTTTGAAAAAGATTTATCCTGTTTCGGAAGAAGTAATAGATTACGTTTGCATTACTTTGAAAAATTTTTTTTCTATGTAGCGAGTGGTCTATTTGCGGCACTCCATTTACTAATCTGTTCTGGAAAATAATACTTCTGCAAATTTTTCCTGTCTCTTTGTTCTACAGAGAAGAAGGTGGGGTAAAAATGTTTTTTGGATGAATGAGCAAATGAATGAGAAGAAAAGCTTTTTGAGTGCACCACTGGTTCGGCATTGAGAGAAAGATGGAAAAAACATTTTTTTTCTGATGAAAACCAGAAAAAATAGGAAGCGTTCGTTAAAAGAAAAGGAACGGAAGAGAGAAAAAAGGAGTGAAAAAAAATATCCGAGACGAAATGATAAAGGGAAAGCGGCCACACTACGAGAAAAAAAAAGAAAAATGAGTAAGGAGATGGATTCTTATAAAAGATAAATCCATCTTCACTCCATTTATGACGGGAGCCCTTTCATCTCTAGGTACAAAAGACGAATAGTGAAAAGGACGGATACTGAAAATGAAGGGGAAAGAGAAAAAAAAAGAGAAAAAAGAAGGCGTTAACGTCAGCATTATTTCATATATCATTTACTCACAGTAACATATATCTAATTTCATTCCTTTTCTAGGCGATCCTTATCACAGAAAAGAATACCAAAAAAAAAATTTTTTTAACGCAACCAGACCAGAATTGGGCAAACATGAAAAATGTATGAAGTTTGCGAGATTTTTATCATCCCGCTTATTTTACTTACAAAAAGCTTGCCTATATAATATTTATACTGGGAGGAATCTATTTTTTCCACTCTCCCTGGAGAAACTACACTCCCAATTCCCCACCTAATCAACCACCGATAATGTCCCGTTTATGTGAAGAAATGTGTGCTAATTTATTTCTACCTATAGATAATCGCGCCACTAATTTCACCGCATAATCTGTTTACACAAATAAAATAGGAAAGCGTGGAACTGAAAATTTTTTTCACCCGAATCCCCTCTCTATTATGGGAAAAGTGCTTGTGGCGTGCCGTAACATCTGAGGGGAAAAAATTGCTGATCTCATTTTCACACTAATTCTATCATCCAGCACCCCACAAATGCGGGTATTTTCAGTAGACTGTTCGAAAATCGTATTATTTTGGAAAATAGCTTTATATTTTCCACTCTAGTTACACAATAGTTAGTCGGACACCAAAAATGGGGCGGAAAAAGTAAGGAAAAATATATATATAACGCTTTTTTTTCCTTCTCTCTTATTCCTTTTTTTGGCGAGACTATCATTTTAGTTATCAATCATTCGAATCCATCCATCTTGTTTTTTTGCATTCCTTTCCTCTCACGCTCAAACTCATCTTGCAACCCATCTTCCAGTTCATTTTTACTTTGTTAACAATTTTCATTATAATCATTCATTTTATTTACTGTTGCGAAAGAGATTGATAACATTAAGAAATGATAACGATAACGGGCGGGAGTAGCAAAGCCATACTTTATTTCAGCATCAGTGAATGGTCATTGCATTACAAAAGAAAAATAAAAGTGTACACAAAACAGCTCACTATACAGATACCTATGCGTCCGCAAATAATCTTAGCTGGTGGGAAATGGATCGCTGTCAAATTTGGCTTTCCACGCTGCCCTTCCCGTTACTTCCACATATGTGAGCGAGCTACAATATTCTTGCTTGTTTCAGACTGAACAAAAGTCTGAAAACGAATCCCAGCCAAGTTTATATTCAATTTTTGTGTATCATTTCTCCATTTAAAAAAGGAACTGTGAGACTGAGTCATAAGGTACAGGATTTTCTAGTATTCCGGTGACGGTGATGGAGGCAACTCTAATTATTAGTTTTTTATGTTCTCGCGTAGGCAGAGTGTGCATGTGGCTCAGTTTAATAATGCCGACAAAAAATGTACTTGCAGCACATTACACACATTAGAGCACGGCACATTTGCAGGGAGAAAGATGTTTTCCACCACAAGAACAAAGTGAAAAGTAGGTGGGATGTAGAATATGGAATATGAGGCGAAAGGGGCAATTCGTAGTGGCAATATCGGCAATTGGTTCGCACATAACGATAACTATAACTGTCTTCTTTTTATGTTCTTAAATATTATGAGCGACACTGACTAAAAAGTTGTTGTGTAGTGGCAACTCTGGCAAAAGCAATGGCTTTTCTGTTATGGATGCTGCTACATCCACTTTCAGACTTTTGCACTACTGGCGCACTTGGCAAGAGATCTACAGCATAAAAATCAGAGGGTGCAATAACTAATATTACGGAAAGCTACAAACTGCTCTTCATGTCGCTTTTCTATAGTTCACGTGCCTAAGCACTTCTCTAAGCTTTTTGGAATCCTCGGAATAGGCGGGAACTGCCATACTCTCAATAAAAATTTCTGGCTTGTCGCTACAAAAAAAATAGATGCATTGAATGCTGTAATTCACTGTAACACTTGGGAAAGTGCAGACGACCCATTTTCCAGAAAAGGGAATGTAATATTGCCCCCGTTAAAATTTATTTCTGTTATCGCCATTTTCTTCTAGCTCCGCCTGAAATAGTTATTAATTAGCAACGCAATTCTTGCATAAGTGCAGACGACCCATTTTCCAGAAAAGGGAATGTAATATTGCACCCGTTAAAATTTATTTCTGTTATCGCCATTTTCTTCTAGCTCCGCCTGAAATAGTTATTAATTAGCAACGCAATTCTTGCATGACTTTGAAATAAATTCGCCCCTTTTGTCTAATGGAATTTCATACTGCGGGGTGTACAGTAGCTCAATGTCGGATGCCTTTCCAAATTTCCTTGTAGTTGTAACAGTAACTACATCCGGTCAGCAGTCAAAGCTGGAAAAAACTAGATCAGAGAAATTGAGACATTTAGATTCCTTTCATATTTTTTATGTAGTAGAAATATTTGTTTCAGCATGATAATGAATTGAAAGGAGGACGAGAAGTCTCTGTTTTCTAGAATGTGTTACAATTACAGCATTTCGCATCCCCAGCAGCAAGCCTTTTTTTTATTTCAAAGGGAACTTCAAACAGAAAAGGAAGGCGATTCGTCATTCCTTGTTAAATGCACTCAAACAGGAAAATGGTTTGAACTGGGGAAATACGTGCCTCACTCACGATCCTCGGCACTCTCTCTCTAATACAGAACATCTCATGGTCGAGCGTATTTGATCTTAAAGTGGTGGTGATGCATAACATCCACTGTGACCATCCACATCCACATCCACCACCACAAAAAAATCATTTTCGATAGTAGCAACCCACTTTCTCCACTTCCATGACGTTCTCTTGTCTTATTTTCAGCCGGTTTTCTCTTTTTCCTGACCAAAAAATCTTTCATCCTGTTTTTTTCCCACCACTACCACTGTCACTGCTACCCAAGAAGAGCCATTGAGAAAAAAAGGGTCTCCTTTCCCTTCTTTCTCTGGATCTCCATCCCAGAAAAAAATGTAATATTGGAGTGGCACGTCCAAACATGCATTATACAGTACACTACATACATTATCATTATTACTATTGCATGAATGACTGTCTGAATCCAAAAAATTGCCTGGTCTCACTCTCCCAGAACAGAGAAAAACCGTGCGAGTTGAGAGTTGCTGGTTGCTGATAGGGGCTACTAATGTTGTCACGATCACTACTTCTGCAATCTAATATTACATACATTTTCCGCCATTATCGTGACTGTATGTGCCTAAACCAGTACAACTGCCACTTTCACTTCATGCATTCATACATAATATTATGGAAAAAGCTCATCTCATTTCAATTGATGACGGCGAGAGAAAGAGATGCTGCTATATACGGCATAGTATATACAGTTCGTAAAAGAGATGGAGGCATTTTCATTCGCAAAGCTCTCATAATAAGCAGTCAGCAGCATGCTAAAGTTGAGAGGGTTTTGTGGTAAATAATGGACTGGAATGGCTTTCTTCATCTCTCTTTCTCACTCTTTCCTCCGAGGGAGAAAACGCGTACTCCCATTATGCCGACGTAGTACCCATCACATTACTCTCTTCCCAACTACACAATTTTTTTATGGAGTTGCCTTTTCAAAAAGTGTTCCGTCTTCCTCTCTTCTCCGAAAAATAGGAAATTTTCAAATGTGACGGTTCTGTCTTGTCCCGGATGGAAAACTGCGAAATGCTCCTTCATTGTCATAACGTATCACTGGAGACGGAGCTGTTCTTATTTCATTTCACTACTCCAAGTCGTCGTCAGCAAAAAAAAGGCTGGACCGTTATTTCGGTATTCACTTGAGAAAACTTGAACAGAAAAAAAGGAGGGATGTGGGTATGGCTGGAAAGGGAGTGAAATAGATCAGCATTTGATTTTAATACGCGTCAACCATTATGCTCTTGTAACTGTCAGCCATTATCATCATCATTATCATTGTAATAATAAAAGTTATCGCTGTATCATTATTATTATTGGCTGGAAAGGGAGTGAAAGATCAGCATTTGATTTTAATACGCGTCAACCATTATGCTCTTGTAACTGTCAGCCGGGACGGCGGGGATGTGGCTCTGCAGCTGCTTTTCCCTTCTTCTTTCTAGGAAGTCCGCATATAAGGCCTCATGCTGTCAGGTTACATTCAGGAAATAGACTTAGATTAAGGGACCTATTAGGAAATGTGAAAACTTTCACCAGCTCTGGCGCTGTTTTCCATTTATTGCTTACTCATTCTCATTACACAATGATTTCCCCTGAAGAGAGTGGGCCAGTTGGATTCCAAACAAAGTGGGGAGGCTATAGTGACTTGAAAAGTTCACTTCCCTTCTCTAGGTTACCCCATTTAGCGGATATATCACACGCAAACCATGGTTTACCAGGTCATGAAATATTGCACCTAAAATGTACCTTTTCAACTTGAAAATTTTACCATAACGTTAGATTGATGACACGCGATTAATCACGAGCCTTCCCATTTCTTACCATCATGTCAACTTCCCTTTCACCACTTTCTTCACTCAACTTAACGAATAAGTACGTGCATATAAAGGGCCGAAAATTTTGAATGCCTAATTTGGGGTTTGAATAAAATTCATCTTGCAAGTGCTCGCGACAGGACATTGAAACTTTCTCAAGTCCTACATATTAAAATTAGAAAAGGCCTGGGAAAATTCTATAAACAGAAAAGCCGATTTTCTCAAGCTCTCTCTCATACATAGCAGGATAGATAAACTGTACTGCACTGGCATAATATGTTGTTGTTTTTGGGGCAACTAAAGATTTCCCATCTCTCCGCAAAATGTAAAATTGCCGAAATCTCATAAATATAAAAATGCCTCCATTTCCTATATAAAACTCACCATCACCACTGCCAGCACCACCCTCAAAAAGAACAAACAAGTCCAAAATCCGTTTTTTATAATTTCAACGCATCTTTATCCCAAGTTTTTGTTGTTTTTTATCCTAAAAAGGGATCATTTGGAATTCGTACAGAAAATTATACATACATTCTTCTACCCTAACAACGCATCGTCCCACTTTTTTTTCTCTTACCGCCTCCACTTCTCCTCCATTCCTCCTTCTACGGCATCTACTTTCGCTTATATTTTACGCGATCACTAGCGCCGCTCTGCTCTGCAAAAATAACGTAATAATAACAGCTCCACTTATAATTCTGCCATATTAGATGTACAGCTATCAACTTTACTACTTTTTTTCGTTGGTGGCACAGCTACAGCACAAAACAGATCCCAGACAGGGTCGGAAAGAGCACTAAGCGCTGAGCGTACAATGTCACGTTGGCACTATACTACCTACTACCCACTACGCCAACGACAGCTTTCTTATAAAGTGCTGCCATTGACGGTCCTTAGAGCACGTTTAGAAATTGGTCAATCCACACCGAGATATGTCACGTTGGCACTACTACCTACTACCCACTACGCCAACGACAGCTTTCTTATAAAGTGCTGCCATTGACGGTCCTTAGAGCACGTTTAGAAATTGGTCAATCCACACCGAGAAAAAAAATATTACATAGGCACATTCCATTCCATTCCATACTCATCCTTCCCCATATCCACTTTCTCTTACTATATTTTTTTTCTTCATCAGCAACAATACAAAAAAAAATATTTCTGAGCTAACTCCATTTCCTAAAAAAATTTCCGACAAAGCTTCAAACCTTCTCGAAAGAGACTCTTCTAGCGAGCTAGCATCAGCATTATCGTCATCAGCGGATATTCAAGCTTGTCAAATGCAGCAGGAGACAAAAGCGAGAAGAGTGGGATAGTACTTAGAAGAGACAACAGTAAAAAAATACTAACTAACTTGTAAGATTGAGATGATGATGGTGATGGTGATGATGTCGTTGCTGGCGCGTTAGTGAGGGGAAAGCGCGTCTCTCAATTCCCTCTCTATACACGGCTCCAGCCACTCTTTTTTTTCCTCCCACTACTTCTATTACCAGTAATCTAATGTATTTCGTGCACTACCACGTAATGTAATGAAACGTAATGAAAGGCAAAGTAATGAGACGCGAAAAACAAAGAGACGAGAGAGGACTTTCATCCAGCTCCCAGTTTTCCAGCTTCCCGGTATTACATTGTAGCGGAGTGTCTTCTTTTTTAGCAATTCCGCTTTTTTTCTCTATCTGTATTTCTCAGGCTCGTTCTGTACGCTTGAGTGGTTTTCCACTGGAATGAATAGTTTTCCTCTTTTTTTCATATGTACTCCTTCAGATAAAGGAGAAAAGGTACCTTTCCTGAAAAAAATATCTAAAAAAGTAGAAGTAGGAGAAATAGCGTGAACTAGTTGTTTACAAAAATAGAAGTGATGTAATAAAAAAGGTAGGGTAAAAAAAGAGTGTAGTACTCTTGTAGCTTTAGTTTTTTTTGGAGCTGAGGCAAAAGCTGCTAGTTTTTGTTTCTTGTCGTATTAGTGCGGAATTACTAGTTCTGGAGAAGGACAAGCCTTTCCCTATTTTGGGCAGATGAGGCTGATGACGATAGTGATGGTGATCAGGATGAGGATACGAAAGGGATGTGTACGTAAGCGCTCCTTAGGTAAAAAAGAAAGAACTTTTTTTGTCTTGGATGAGGCTCTTGAGTAACTACCAGCTAAAGGAAGAAGAAAATTATGTTGACCGTTTGCCGTTCTTTACAGCATTATTTTGTGTGACATGAGCCAGGAAAAAAAAACGTCTGGTGGTAAATACGTTTCAAATAAAAATGAAATGTGTAGTTTATGACTGCTTTCTTCATTTTCTATTTCACATTACTCATAATGAGGGATGAGAAGGGAGGATATTTTTTGCCACTGATATAGAAAAAAGGAGAAAAAAGGGGTGAAGTGGCAGTGATGGTGATAGTGATGTAGAAGAGGCTAAAGGGGAATATATGTATCAGGATGGAATGTGAAACTGAAAACTTGATCAAAACATAAATTGCAAAAAGGATTTGCGGTTTTGTTTGAAATAAAAGCACAAAGTCATCTTTCTTTCTATTTCTGCTTTCGTCACTCTCATACTCCCGCGTCTCATGATTACACAAGGATACGGCGGCGGTGAGAGAGTTGTGTGAGAAACTCCACTCATTTAAGCGGAAACGTTGATTTACTCCGTTTTATCACATTTTATTCCATTAAATATGACCTCGGAGTATTGTCGTATACTCTCCGACGTGACTAACGAAGAGAATCAAGAACCTCCTTAAAAAATATAATATAAAAGAGCAGTGACGCTATTGCTAAATGGGAGGAGAGGAGAATTTTCATGCTTCCCTTTTTTACTACACTGTACTTATATTTACCTGGCAGAATGGAGCTTCACATGTACTTTTGGAGTAGTAAACTGCACTCCTTTCTCCTCCACAATGAGCCAAGCATCTGAGCACAATAACCCAACCAAAAACTTTCACTAGTCCAAATTTATTGCTCAGGATTCCACATTCATTTCACATGTAATTTCTCCAGCAAAAGGAAAATATCGTTCAAGTGTGATGTATGGGTTTTATTTCATAAATCCCCTAAAATTTTCCACAATCACAAAACCGCTACCCCAAGCCTTATTTTCTCAGTTCATCCTTTCCCTTACAAAGACATTTTCCTCCCCTCCGTGTATTATGAGATGAGTGAGAGAGAAACGAAGTTATTTTTTTTTTCAGAAAAGTTTATTTGTGGCGGCGGCTGCACTAAGGCGCACGCCTTTTTTTCAGTTGTGGTGTGATGTGAATGGAATGACCTATAAAAATCCTTTTCCCCCAAATAAAAATATTTATGTATCTCTATACATTTCCAATAAACTTTTTTTTCGCTCGCTCATCCGTAAAACTGATGCTCTTTTTCTATTTTATTTTTTAACTCTTCCTGTCTGCCATCCTATTAAATGTCACTTGACACCGGAATTATATAAACGTATCTGTATTGCAGATCGTTCCCAAAATATATACCATTTAGAGACAACATTTTTTTACCCAAAAACGTTTCCAAGAAGAAGACCTTGGGCTCCTACTATATATTTTTTTTTTCTCTTTTTCCCTCTTTCGACTTTGAAAGTGTTTTCTGACTTTTTTATACTTTCTCGTCCATTTTGGCAAAGGGTACACAAACTATATATAAATATACTTTCCTCCTTTTAAAAGAGGCTAAAACGGAGGCCAATTTTTGGCTCCTTGCTATTTTACTACCTTTTGTTGTTGTGAGTTCGTGTTGTAAGTGTAAAGTTGGTTTGCGTCCTTGTAGCATTTTTCTCAACTGCTTTATGGTGATTGTGATGTGACTTGGTGAATGGGAAAGGGTAACGTTAAAAATGTAGGAAATTCTGCAAGGTATGCAGCAATATGCTTGTGGCTTCCATATTATTATTACATTTCATACTATACATATATTCTCAACTGCTTTATAGTGATTGTGATGTGACTTGGTGAATGGGAAAGGGTAACGTTAAAAATGTAGGAAATTCTGCAAGGTATGCAGCAATATGCTTGTGGCTTCCATATTATTATTACATTTCATACTATATATATTCCGGGAGCATCGATAAAAAAAGGTATACCAAATATATATAGAGAAAATGCTTTCATATTATGTAAAAAGTGTAACTGTGCTGGATCTCCCACACAATGCACAGAGAACACGTACAGAGCCTCTGTTGTAATGCACATATGTACTACGCAGAGAAATTGAGGACGACGATGCCTCAAGGGATCTTGTCTTCGCAATCAGGCTTTCGTTAGAGACCAAAATTCAAAGGGAATCTCTAGCCCTTTATCCTTTACTTTGCTCTATTTCCTTTTGCATCTCGTGTGCTCTCCTCACTCCCTGAAAATGTTGTATGCGGACAGTGAAGAAAAAAAAATTATATTGTAGAAAGTGGAAGGGAGAAAAGAGGAGGAACAAAATCGTTGGCTTGCAATGAAAAGGAAGTACGCTTGGTATATATATATGTATATTTTTTAAGCAAGCTCTCAACACACAGGGTCTGCTATAGGCCATGGATAAATCGCAAAACTACTAATGAACTAAGCCACAATTTCCCTAACTAGCAGTAGCGCTACTACTCTCCACAGCCACTAGACAATTGCATGCTCTTTTTTTTGTTCCCCTCCTTTTTAATGTCCTTTGCAGGAGGATTGGAAGGGATGGCTTGTACTAAAAAAACCGTCTATACTTTTAGATTTTTTTTCACTATTTTTCAGCAAGGGTAAAATAATACGGTGCAAGTGCTCAGTATATTTTTTTTTCTGGTGTGTAACTCTCATGACAATTGGAGACGGGATGTATTCCGTACACGAATCGAAACCAGAATTAGGAAAAACAGGGAAACCACGGATGAAAATCGCTATCGCTTTTTTCCTGGAAATTTGATTATATCCTGGGGAAAGTGAATGGAATTGTAAAAGGATTGCTCCTTGTTTTCCATAATTACAGGGCTCGCTAAAAAAATACACCCTATCTAATTAATAATCGGGGTAGCGGTAAATTTATGTGATTGTATCGGTTCGATAAGCAATCAGAATAAATAGAGTCGATTAAATTCTGGATTGCAAACGACCCGTTTGGCTTTGGCATTGGGTTGATGAAACGAGGCGCACTCGGCTGGAACACGGCTGTGTTTATATTTTAATCGAAAGATTTTAAAAGGAGATGCCATCAGCAGAAAATGGCTCCAAAGAGAAAAAAGGAAAGCCGTTTATTCAGCGATGCTAAAAAATGATGATGATATTGAGATGAATAAAAATAGTAAAGAGAGATATCCTGCCAGCTGTTAAATTGCAAGTTCACTTTTATTACTTTCTGTTTTTTTTCTTTAAATCTGCGGAAGAAACTTTCACCTCGATTTTGGAAACGTGGTAAATGGAGTGTAAAATATATATCCTTTTTACGAGAAAATGGGCCAAGTGCATAGGTAAAATACAATGATAGTGTAGTGAAGCTGCATCTCCATTAGTGCTGCAGCTCAGCAGGAAAAGCACAAAAGCAGGTCTGGAGAGACATGATGGCCGAGGGAAAATTGCAGTCTTGAATTAACGGCTGACCTCCTCATTTCCCGAAAATGTTGAAATGAACATGTAAAGTGGAAAGTGGATAAGAAAAGTTTGAAAGCAATTTCTTAATTTAAGGAAGAACTCATTACTTTGGTGGGGCTATTGTAGAGAAAAAGAAGAATAAAAGTGATTGGAGAAAAAAAGGATTGGTGTAATAGCATGTCCTTTAGCAGGGTTGGGTAGTAATAAATAGATAGTTATCTGGTAATCATATGTATACATATTTTATACGAAAATATAAGAAAAGGGGCACAGGCCTTTTCCTCCTCTTTCCCCGCTTCCTTCTCCTTTCCAGCTTTTCCTTTTTTCTCTCTCATCACTTTACACAAAGCTTAAACTCTGTTGACGGGTAGACAGTTTGTAAAGTTGGCCCCTTGGCATTTAACATTTATCTTTAGGAAAAAAATGTATATGAAAA
>JAHZND010001428.1:0-37168 GCA_027744115.1 Acrocyrtus sp. NNG-2020 | reverse complement strand
TTACAGAACTCACCAATACATATAAGTAAGCAATTTTAATTTTTAATAAATTATCTGAAGAGATTCTGAATAGATTTTGTAGTTGTGATTGTGCAAACTGGAATGTTGATTTCAAAGTATCGACAGCTAAAAAATACAACATAGTACGCTTCTGAGAGAAACTTAGTTTAATGTTTTTGTGACCACCGACACAAAATCCTCGCTAGCTATATAAATAGTAAGTACAACGAACTAGTTTGAGCGTATTCATATTATTTTTTGTAATCTAAACTGTTATGTTAAATGCATTATAGTTCAGAATGTTATAAGTAGGAAACTATAGATCCATAATTTTCTTGTGCAAAGATATCTGGAGTAGATCTCCAAGTGGATTTTGTACAAACATGCGGTCCTCTCCACCAGCGATTGAAGTCTGAATAATGAGATGGTGTTTTGGGAGTGCGAGTGGAGTAATGTGCCATAGCACATAAACGACAAAAGAAGTGAGTATTAATGAACTCGCCGGTCCCTTTCCACTTGAAGTATTCGTTGTACAGGTCATCATTCGTATCCAACTCGTGAAGATATTGAGCGAGCTCTTTAGGAGAAGAAAAGTCATCAACGTGAATGTACGATCTGTCTGGGGCGACTCGCTTGTAGTCATCCGGATGGGCGCCCATTACTATTGGGAGCACGTCGTTTCTGTATAATTTTTTACAATATTAGTGATTTTTGGAAAGTTAATGAAGTTTGTTTTTTGAAGTTGAGTAAACTGGCTTACCCCATTGCTAAATGAAAAATAATAACGAACGAAACGAAAATATTTAGTCATTTTAGTTGGAAATTATGAAGTCTAATGGGATAAAATGTTGTATAAGTAAACTCACCCTGTGGTAGGCTGCGTACTTTATCGTCAAAATACATAAACTTCTCGTATGGGGTCACAATGTCAGAGTCATGTCTATAGGTGGCAGTCAAGTTGAAAACATTTTTCTCCAGAAATTGCTGGGTGTTGAGGGGACACTCCAGCATGTACATGATCCAGAGTTGGTTTGAGGGTCGTCTTACTTTTGGGTGCATGAATACGTCCTTAAACACTACTATATCGGCTTTACTAAGCTGTGCTCGGTTACCCGTTAGTCGACAAGCGTTCACGGGGCATCTTTGTTGGAGGAAAACTTGGCGTCCATTTGTTACTTGAGAACCCCAACTCATTCCGAGCCCGTAGTACAAGAGAATAGTCTTAATTTTTCCCAGTCTTGGATCTCTAAATGGTGAAGTACCCCCTGAGGCTAGTATATATGGAGCATTCATGCTGGGCTGCTGATGAGACTGCACTGAATTTTGCAAATAGGCGACTGTATATAAGTATGCAGCAGTCTCATTCGTATCGGCTACGTCGGATATCGGGGGAGAGATTGTTGCCGCTGCAGCACCCTTTTCGCTTTTACTAGATTCCCCACCTGTCAGCATCGACGTTGGTGGTGGAGCAGTTGTAGCCGTAAGTCCTTCGAATATCCAAGAAATATTTGTGTAGTTGATGGGATCGTCAATGGCATACATGAGCTGTTCCATAACGCGATCGCTCCCAACATTGTTATCATACCAGAGATTCGCATACTCCAAATTTGAAGGTCGTGACGAGAGCCACGATGACGATGGGTAAAATATTGAAGCTAGCCCTCCAGGTGGAGTTGGGAAATAATCTCCACCAGTCATAAACCAATGACGTTCCCTTTTCCGCACTTGACTATTTGCATCACCCCCAGGATACAATAAATCAGTGTCGGATGTAGTGCCCTGCGTCTCTATGAACGCTTGGGGCAGCTCATTATCACTACCTAGTTGATTTGTAGCATCTGGAACGCTTTGTTGCACTAATTTCACTAGATTACTGATCACAATAGTCGTTGGCTGCTGCTCTGGGCGTTTGCTTGGAAGAATTGTGTTTGTTTCGGATTCTGCAGAGAGCCGCTGTCCAATAAAATTGTCGTTAATGTATTGCCTAATAGCATCTTCGTCATTTTCCTCGTTGAGATGGGGAACTACGTGGTTGGTGTCTACTGGAAGAATTGGTAGCTGCTGCTGCCTTAGTGATCGTCTTTGTACAGACTGGATGCGTTGCTGACTCTGTGATTCTGATCTACTATTTGAGGAACGCGATGAAGGTATGGAAGAGATCACGGAATGTGAGTCGCCAGTATTCGACGACGAAAAGGAAGAGAAAGACGATGGAGCATTGTGTGGCGCACTGGAACTCCCAGCGCGCTCATGATTATCCTGCTGAATTAGACTTTTGACGTCCTCGTTAAAGCTGGCGAACAGAAGGATGGCACAAAGGGAGCAGCATGTGTAGAAACAAACCGGCACCCGAAGTCTTCGAAGCTTTCGAAGCATAACTGACCATAAACCTATCGTATCCCTTTAAATCTCAATGTTCCCACGCCAGTTTTATATCATTTTATATTTTTTATATTCTGCGCTGTCCCATGCCAGTTGTAATTAGTCCCGCTACGCCATTTTGTTACGGGGTATTCGGAATATTGCTGATGTCCTCAAATTAGAAATCTCCATGGAAGTCAAATTGTCAGTAATTAATATTTTTCCAATGTCCTCTGTTGAGATTTGCCTCCATTCCCCTCTCCAAATGATTTAAAAGCCAAGGCAGAAGTTGTCCAAGAAACCTTCCGAAAAAAAAGAAAACTTCACTTATTGTAAATCAGAGTGTATCCTACCTTTCTTAACTAACCAGTAGCTTTCTACTAAATCAGAATACCCATCACCTAATACAAATTAAATTCCGCCCATGTGATAAAACTAAACTAAGCCCATCTAGTTAAATGCATTTTTTGAGTGGGCGTATTTACGCTCGTACATCACAAATCAGCTAATCAGCAAAAAGAGTCTAGACAAGCCTTCTATACTTACACGTCACAGACAGTCAAAGCGGAGTAAAATTAATTAGAATTTTCGACTCCTTTTGTCTTGCCCATATGCACCTTCCTACATACCTGCATTATATATCTCATTAGCTTCGTTATAATTTCTCCTTCCTAAAATTATAATAAATTACTTACAAGCGTATTCAGCTCAAGTGCTCTATGTATTGCTTTCTTTTTTAGTCTCTTTTTGTTTCTTCTACAGGAAGAGCTTTCAGTCCTTCAGTTGGAAAACACATGGATGACTTTAATGAAGACTTTCGAATCAAAACAAAGCATCTTTCGAATAAATTCTCTAAAAAATCTCACTAATGATATACTAGTCTGAAACCGCAAAGAAAATTAGATAAAACGAAACATTCCGTATTCTTTGTTGCGAATGTCTCTCTTCAAAACTCGAGAAAGGATAAAAACAGAGTGGCGCAATTTAATCTTATGCTCTCTCTGCTTATCAGAAATATTATAACGAGCCACTTTCTTTCTATCTTTCTCCTCCGCGCAAACTAACTTTTTTTTACAGCTACCACTCCGAACTCACTTATGCTTGTGAAACAGTGCATGCTCAAAAAAAACCATGGTTTTCTGCTCATTTCTCTATTCATCCTTTGATGTGAAGAGAAATGTAAGAGGGGGGAGGAAATGAAGCACACAGCTTTTCACAGTAATATCTCCAGAGGGGTAGCAGTAGCACGTAGCGCATGGATCGGCATTAGGATACACTCTTTTTCTACTACCTACTCGCTCATGGACTATTAATGGAAGTTGAACTCAGGGAAAGGAGCACTGTGAAAGGACAGATTGCATGGAAAAATGGGGAGAGAGAGAAAGAAAAGAAATGGAAAGTCTTCCACAAGCAGGAAAAAAAGCGAGGGGAAATCTTGTTAAAAACTTTTTTTTCTAGGTATTACTTATAGCATGCTCCACCCGGACAACCCAACAAATGTCTCGAATTTTGGTATCCCCTTGTAGCAAAGTCTCTGTCTATTTGCGAATGAGTAAAGGCGAAAAAAATAACAGAGCGAAGAGTGGGAGAGAGAAAAGGGAATGAAGGAGAAAGGGAAGTCTGGTTGCTATTTTTTCTACTCTGAAATTTAAGAGGAAAAAATGTATCTTGTACCAGCATTCACGCAATCAACGTTCATGCATATATACGCTGTGGATTGATATTGCATTATGTATCACATAATTTTTTATGTGAATGGCTTTGAGTTTTCCCGTTGGAAGAAAAAAAAAGTTTTGTGAAGGTTTATCCATTGGATTTGTGCTCTGTGTGGTAGGCTGATACATGATCCCAAGTGTGTTCATTAATGATGAGAAAAAATGGCTGTGAGTTTTTTCCTTTTTTTCCAGAAGTTGGAATAATAGATTGTTGAACGGCAGTTCTTTCTTTTCTCATAGATTGAGATGTCTACCTTTAATCGTTAAGGTTGTGCAAAGAGCGACTTTGCACGTTCACAAATGAGCTCTTCAAGGCTTTAGAAGAAGCTTAGCAGTTTCGCGAACGCTTTCACAGACTATAAAAGGTCAGGTGTAATGCCATTAAAGAGGGAAAGCTCTAAAATATTCTGACATGCTAGCTCTCAAATGAGATATTAATTTTCAGCTTAACTTGGTATTTTTTAGAACTTCTCACAAATCTGAGATCGTTTGTTTGGATTGGTGAATTGAAGAAAATAAGGTCACTTGTTTTTTTTTCCTGTGGATAGAAATTCATAGGCTATTAGTGTCCTTAATACGGTACTCTGTTGGTAATCTTGTGCAAACAGACACAGGTTATATTGTAAAAAGAAGCTGTATAACTGGGAATCTTGCTGGGTAGCCGAATAAAAGGATCAAGTTTTCTGTGACCTCTGACTCTGACCTGCACACGATAATTTATCATCCAATTTAGCACATCCAAGCCATATATATTTTTTTCCTTAGCACCAAGAAAAAACACAAAAATAGCTTTTTAGAGATGTACACTCCTATGGAAAAGAACAAGCTGAGATAGCTCACTCCTGAAAAAATGCTAGAACTAGGTAGACAACCATCAATAGAATAATATATCGAGCATCAGAGGTTTTAGCAAAAGGCTTTACCTTTATCTCAGCTTTAGCTGAGCTAAAATATTCTGGCAGAAATAAATTTCGTTCCGCTAACTTGATAAATGTCAATCCTTCAAAATGTCCTCTGCCTTTGAGTAGAGTAAGTGAGCGCAACCACATTGCATAATTTGCAATGCAGAGCACTCACTGAAGCAACCACTGTTACATCTAATAGGCCAAGTTAGATAGACGTGGCCAGAAAGCTGTGTCTATTGTTTTGCGAATTTTATGCTTCGATCGTTATCTTAAGTAGGTATGCATTCCTCCGCCAGATATTAAATTTAGAAACAGGTGCTAGAGAATCACACTATTCCGTTGAGCCTCTTCTGACTGACAACGAACATCCGCCAAACTGTAGGCTCATAGTGGGTGGTTACCCTAACAAGTGACTTTTATTGACAATTGTGAATATTTAACGAGAGCTGCTAAAGCGGAGCGTCAGGAGGCTCCGGCATTCATCCGCGTCCGCATTTATGAGAATTCCGCACATCACACGGAGACGGGTAGAACAGCGCTTTTATATAATATACACGCCTTTTGCGAAAATAAAACAGGAGTTGCTGCTACTCCTTCAGTAATGATATATTTAAATCGCTAAAAGGTATGTATTTATAGGACATAAAAATCATAAAAATGCTTGTTGCTAAATACATAAAAGTCATTTAATAATGTTAAAGCGTGCAATATGCCTGCATGCGATTTTTATCAACTACTTGTTGTTGCTTTTGTGTGAATTGTGTGCGCGCCTGGCATTGTACGCTACTCGCATACAAGGACTCCATTTTCTAGCATTACTCTTTACAATCTAGCAATTAAGAGCAGAAAACCGGAAAATTCATGATACAGTTACTCACTCCTCTTTTTTGATCTGTACGTATGCAGTCAAGAAAGGATGAATGAATGAACAATGGGAATGAGATGATATTGTTTTTGCACTAGTAACAACAAACGTAGCTTGAATGCCGACGCTGCTGCTGCTGCGTGATTTTTTTGTGCAAAGACCAGTCATCCTCCTCATTAGTTTGATTTTCCTCCAAGAGAAGTTGGCAAAGTAGTAATTACATGAAGAAGGCATGTTTCTCCGTTTTCTTTTTCAACGTGCTATTAATACTGACAGGTAAAAAGTGGTAGAAATAGGAGCTAAAATGCAGACTCAAGCTTTATTTGAGGTGTAAGGTGAGGTAGTAGCGTCAGCTACGGCATACTTCATTCAGAATTGTTTTGTAATTACAATTTCCCAGTGAAATAACTGCGATGAGAAGCTATGCTCGTCGTGTACATTTCGGCATTTTTATCGCTCTAATAGTTGAGAGTTAAGCATTCACTAAAGGGTGTATGCTCCTTAGGAAGATACTGCCCCATACTTACATCTGTGCTCATAGGCTGACAATTATTTGAGTTTTTTAAAAAATAGTTTTGTATCGTTTTTGTCACTCGTTATTTGCACACCATTCACTATCTGGAATATGAAGAACAGTGACAGGAAAAAAGCATTTTCATATACACAATTCCAGTTTACTAGTCAGCAGACAAAGTTCACTATTACTTGGCAGCAAGAATTCCATTTTAATAGGAAAATATCTGTGGAAGTTAAAAATTTACAGATTCACTATTACAATGTTGCAAATATACTAGTGAATCATCATAATAACTCGCAAATTTCTCAGCAACGCGACGCTTTGTCCTACCAGAGTTACCAGGTATTATCAGTTGTTTGTTTTCTACACAAAGCTGGCTCACACTCGTTCCTTTGAGTATAGATAGAAGGGGGCAATTGTTCTTGAGAGGAAGGGGCCGCTGCAGCTAAAAGTTGCTTTTAAGCTATCAATCAATTAATCATGCAATGCAGTAAGTGCATCCAATTTACAGTGATTTTTTCTACTCTGGTATCTGTACACCGAGGTAATTATCTGTCTGAAGATAATTCACTTGTAAATATGTGTTTGTGATAACGATACACGGACGCTTTTGATATGACATAACGTTTTTTTACGCGCCAGACAAGTTAATCCAAGTATCCACGTCTTTTCTAGTAATAAGCAGACTGAGATAATGATGCCTTTTGCACATCACTTACCATGTACAACGATATGATAGTCAGCTCTAGGACTTGAGGGAATCAAGGTCAAGCGACCTATCTGAAAAAGGGAAGAGAACAGTTGTCCGTCTGCTTACATTTTAATCAGTAAACGTTGCTAACACATCTTATTATTTAACTCATATCTTAATGATGATCTAAACTCATATAAGAATACATTATGCTCACTTGTAAATAACAGCACAGTTTATCTCAATTCTCTTTACTACACGGTTGCTGCTGTCTTTTGCCTGCTTTCTTTCATGAATTTTTTTTAAAAAAAGCTTTTAAGAAATTGCTACCGACAACTAATCATATATGTTCCCTTGAACTTGGACAGACAAATGTACTTGGAATAAAGTTAGTTTTTGAAATATTCTGTACACTTCCTCTTACAGACATGTCACTATGCTTAGGTAATTAAGTAGAAGCTTAATAAATAAATAAATTTTCGCATTTATATTTTTTCGTTGATGTACCCTTCTGTGTGCACGATTTAGGTTAGACTTGTACAAGGGTAAGCGAGTTTTACCGTGGCTGTAATTATCCGATCTTTTCAATGGTTTTTGTTCAAGTGTTTTTCTCTCTGGTTTTAGGGAGACGCGTTTCAAAAGGGACAGGAAAAAGCTTATCTAATAAAACTGACATGAGCATAGCCAGTAAAAATTGTTCTGAATTGGGGATGTAAATATTCACGCCAATTTTCGAAATGCAAATTCCCTGATCGTGGCTATGCCGTTTCAGAGAGAAATATAATGTGTACTCTGTAAGCAACAACTCAGCAACTGTTTTGAAAATTGCACCATCCACCCTGGCATTGTTGTTGGGATAATGATAAAGCACCTGAAAAAAGGCACTTACCAAAACCATATTGCACACAATAGAAATCAGATTATACTCATTCACGTCCTTATCAAGGATCTACTTTATGTGCGATAAAAAACGCGTACTGCTGGCGCATTACTTAAACAGGCACGCAAGAAAATACCCTGTTGGTGCTTATAGTGCACAATCCTTTTCACAATGATATTTTATGTAATGCATACACATGAGATTAATTTTTAATGGTAGTCTCCTCTAAATAACAAAACTCAAGTTGTAGATCATGCACACTTTTTTTGAGAGCAGAAGCTCCTTGGATAAAATTTGGGTTAGTGAGACCAAATGAATCATAAAGATGCTGAAAAGAGCCCTCAAAGCCTCAGCGCTTTTGCATATGTGAAAGAAAGGCCTCTTACAAAGTGTACGCTTTTACAATACGTAACACAATATATTTGTAAATTTTACTTGATAGTACTTTTACCGTTCTACAGAACATGCAAGCAGAACACGAAGCATGAAAAACGAGGAAAGAGAGATGATGATTTTAAGATAAGATGACATGAGCACCATGTAAAAGGTTTTTTTTTTGAAAGTTTGGCCATTGGCATTCATAGCGATTGTGGCTACTGCAACACTTAATTGATAAGTGGGGCCGCAAACTTACACTGGAATTTTTTTATATTATGTATTACTGATCAGAGAGTGAGCTATACCGGTTGATTTGTTCCTGAGTATATAGCACCAGCTCTAAAGATTCTGCTCACAGAGGGCTATGTAAACGGTGTAAATTTTTGTGCTCAAAGGTTAGCGTGTATATAATATTTATTGCTTAATTACATAATTACTTAAGCGAAAAGCGGTTTGGTCGAAACACTGAAACAATTTGGTAGGGCTACTTACCAGCAAAAGGGTTTTGGGATTTGAACTTTGTAGAATATGTTAAATTTATGGGGAGGTCGACAATAGTTTTTCTTCACAATGAATCACACGTAGGTAGTAGCATCACTAAGATGCATCTTCTCACAGAGAGTAACACTGTCAAGGGGTCACCAAAACTTGTTCTTTTCGAGTACATTTTTTTTCTGGGATTTTCGTTTCACACTGGGAAAGGAAGAAGCTGGGATGAATTGGATACGGAATTTTCGTATAGGTATATAGACCCATGCTCTTCCCTCATTGATGATGATGACTAATTCATGATTTTACGATCGTATAAATCAATCAGGAATAAATTTTGACGTTCACATTTATTACTTTTGTGTGTGGCCACAATAAAATAATTTAAACAATTTATTTACGTTTCTCTAAGAGAAGTCCGATTGCACGCAGATCAGCCTGGTGTGGAATTTTAAGAGATTTTTTTTTATTCCACAATAAAGTGCGTTCCCTTTAAGAAATCGTCCCAGTGCACACTTCACCATGCCACTTGATGACTGAAGGAGCGGTTTATTCTTCTCCTCTTGATCAGTGTCATAATGTAGGAAAAATCAGGAAAAAAACTTATACCAGGTAAAACATTCAAAGCAGTATACAGCGGAAGTTGAAGTGGTGCAATTTTCATTGTTACCGTCCTCATCCTCATACCCTTTAAGTATTACTTTACTGCATAAAATGTTTTGCACTATGGCATAAAATGTTCATGGCCGGCGGCAGAACTGCCACTAGACAATTTTCCTTACTGCATAAATCGACAGTTAACAGGCTGTAATAAATCTTCTTCACGGCATTTTCCAACCACCCGAACAAATCCACCTGTTCTGTTTCTGCAGTATTGGTACATGCATAATAATAGTAAATACGGAACTAAAAAAAGTGTAATGTCAAATGACATTATGAACTGTCGGTGAAAAACATGTAGCTGTAGGCTGTAGCCAGGCTCAGTTTTTCTTATATTTGTGGAAAGCATCTGTCTACACGCATCGCTTGGTTCTCACAAAAAAAACGAAGAAATTTACACAAGGATGTACAAAAGAAATTTTCTTTGTGTAATTTTGCATAAGTGTAATGAATGTGAGCAATTCCAATTTTATGGTTGTAACTCTACATAATGTTCATTGTTAAAACTGCAGTTTGTACGATGTCTAAAAACAGGATCAGAGCTTCGTTACCCGTCATTGTTATTTCGCATTTTTACACTGGCCCAAGTTATCGGAATACTTTCTATCAGTTTGAAATCGCATGCCCATTGTATCATAACAGCGTGAGCGGGGAGTGCTTGCTTTTTTACTTTTTTTTGCAGGTAGGCAAGCTACCTTTTCATAGAGATGACTACCGTGCGGAAGATCGAAACTGAGCACAATTAAAAAATAAAGTTCATCGCTTGCTCGCATCAGCAGGCTATTCAAGGTTGATGTTAATTAATGCAAGAAAAAGTAATCTAAATCATTTGGTTTGGAGGAGAACTTTTATTTAAAAAAACTAGGTGACTCGCAAGCTGTCAGCAAATGAAAAAAAAGTAAGGCATTTTGGTGTTTCGCGAAATGTATGAAAGTGGACATTCCTGTCATCCTTAAATTCTTTTATCCTTTGACAAAAACTGTTTTCTCCGATTTCATTTCAAGTGAAATGAAATGGAGATCCCAGAAGAGTAGAAAAAAAGAGGAAAATAAAATAGCTGTGCCCCTTGTCTACATGACTGCGTGCATGTTGGTTACACTGAGAATAAAAATTGCGATCTTGTCAAATGTAAACATGTAAAATGTCATTCATCCTTGTTTACTCACGTTCGGCGCCGTGATCATGAGGATTATTTATTGGGCATGCAAATTCAAATTTTCATTCACAAAAGAGCTACAATGAAATGGCAGCAAGTGGTGGCAGTGGTGATGGTAGGTACTTAAAAATGCTGGTGCTATAGTATGCTAGTGATGACTGACAAAGTACAAACTACAAAGCCCTTTTCCTATACTACAAACTTACAACCGTTTGGCCATGGCAATAGCAGGCGAATAAACCAGTGTAAGAGCAAATAATAGCTTAACGACGCATGCAAATAATAATAAGCAGCAAGAGTAAAATGTTCACACCGAATTCTCTCGTTTTTTTTAAGCTGACAGAGTGAAAAGAGATATGATAAGATGCTGAAAGCAGCAAATTCATTGTCAAGTTAACAATGTTTCAGCATGTACTGAAAATTATATCTATTTATTATCGTGAACTTGACTCAGGAATATAACCTACATTGGGTAAAATTTATTTACTTACGCGTGCATAAATTATTGTGCACATTTCAGCATTTTCTTTTTCAATAAAATCGATCAGCCCAAATATTCGATTGGAAGAGAGAGGTAGTCAGATGTAAATGAATCTAAATCATTACACCAACTTCAAAGGGAGAGATATAAAACGTGCACATACTCTGGCAATCAATATCGTACGCTTTATATTTTATGAGGAAGTGAAAACGCGTT
This sequence comes from Acrocyrtus sp. NNG-2020, assembly GCA_027744115.1. Classification (NCBI taxonomy): domain Eukaryota; kingdom Metazoa; phylum Arthropoda; class Collembola; order Entomobryomorpha; family Entomobryidae; genus Acrocyrtus; species Acrocyrtus sp. NNG-2020. The sequence goes on along the minus strand of JAHZND010001428.1, from coordinate 25,854 downwards.
CAAAAAAATAAAAATTGTATCCATCAAGAATGTTGATTTCTTAGGGAGGACAAAAAATTCAATGGAAAGTTCTGATTTTTTTGGGGGGTAAAGTCTGCTTCTCCTAAAAAACCAACTGAATGTCTTTACGTCTGTTTTTATAGAGTTTTTGGAACGTCAAGAAGGGAGCTTCTTCTCACACTAGTATCACCACAAGTTCCCACACAGCTGTGTGGACGCAATAAAAAAATGTACTTTCTATGTCGAGCCTTGTCAAGAAAAAAGAGTAAATGCAGTTTACATTAATATAAACGACGACACAAAAAGTAGCTGTTTGTAAAACTCATTGAGCCGGAAATAGACTACTTTTTGCTTCGCTGAGTTGTGAGATTCTTAGTCACTTTTTTTCTGCAAGATAAAGTCATATTACTCAAGTTATTCCACTCATTCAGCTCATGCTCGTTTGCCTTAAAGCCTGGCAACAAGATTTCTCATCCTCTACTAATTGGTTATCAGATACATATGCGCGCAGCTTTGTCAGCTATTGCATGTATTTATGTATAGCCTATTAAATCAAACAGTTCAACCACCGATGATGTCGTTGACAAAACCGACACGGTGACGTGAGGAATTTAACTGCAGTGACGAAAACCACCAAATTCTCAAATCTCCGTGTAAAACCGTCAGGTAAATGTGCGTACATGTCGTTATCAAAAGGTATAATCATGCGGAATACTTGCTGATTTGCAAGAAAGAGTTACATCACACACAGTTCCATTTAATGACAAGCTACGCCAAATCCAGAATTCACTAGTCATCTTTACTCCTTTAATCCTTATTCCGTCAGAGTACTTATTATCGTTTTACTGTGTGTACTCATGCCCGTCCGTCGACCCACCATTAAAAATTCTGAAACCACTCCAAAAAAAAAGCTTTTAAAGAATATTTTTAAATCTCTAGATGAAAGCTAGCTAACCATTAGTAAACTATGTATGTCAAACAAAACAGCAAAAATCTTTTGAAACTACTTATATACTTGTGCTATCAGAAGCAACTTGCCCATTTCATCAAATTGGTCACCACCGGATGTGATTCACTTGGCATACTTGGAATTTGAATCATTAGACGATGCCAATGTTTGAATTCATCCTAACGACAAATGCTGAGAAAAGACTTTGTCATCAAATTTTTGACAGAGTTAGAGTCAAAAACACTTGCGATGGAGGAATTGTATGTATTTTAATGTATAATGTTAATTTTAATGTGTGCAACTTTCTAACTATTAATTGCTATTTCATGATTTTATTTGGTGGAAGACTAGTTAGAAATTTGTGTTTTTGTGCAGGTGTGCGCTTCTAAAATCTCCCATCGTCCGTCCTGATATTCAATATGCCTGTGCAGCTCACTTGCTCACTGCTAGCTAAGAATTTTATAGTGATAGCCGTGATAGGAATGACTTATGGCTTGATTACTTCCGCTCGTGAAAGTCAGTTCATGGACAAAATTTGTTTTTACCAGATTTCCTTTCAGTGTCGCTGTACGAGCGTTGCGTGACTGAAAGTCAAGTGCCCTTTTCAGGATTCATTTTCATAGCTGGCCTTTGTACTGGCTTCCTTTTTCCATCAGGGTTAAGCACTACTCTCATTTGTTAATTTCACATTTTGTCGCTGTCATTCACACGATCACAAAAAAGCACCAGCACTTCACAAAAATAGAAAAATGTACTTCCCGCACGATTTTTATAAATTGAAAGGCACCATAAAATTTGTTTAATATTTTATCGCCGCTTAAAAAAATGTAATTTCGTTAAAAAAGTCTTGTACACTTGTTTACATGACTTTTGTCATTTTTACTATTAAAATAAGTGCACGACTCCTCCTCACCCTGCGAAGAACCTTTCAAGTAGTGCCCACAAGTCAAACTGTGACGGATTAAAATAAGTACAAAGAATTTTTAGTGTGTTAGTAAAACATACTCACCGAAAATTGCAAGTACACACTAGCAATTTTTTTTTTACATAACCCACTCAAGTTTCAGATATGCACTGCTCACCATGTTTCTAGCATTAGCGCTACGAAACTTGCACCAAATAAATTGTTGCGTGCCAAATAATAATTCTTACCTTGATTTAGCCAACCTTAGCAGCAGCATTATTATTTTTTTTATTAAACAAAGACACTTAAGTCTAGCTTTGCAAGTGGGTATTATTAAAGGCAGGTGCTCAAGCGCCCTCCATATTAGCGTACACTAGTTGTTACTAGCACTCGAATATTATTATCGGGTCTAAAACCCACAGAAAAAAAATTAAGCGCAGAATACACGCCTAAATATATAAATGTATAATACTTTCATACTGCGTTGTAGGTTGAAAGAGATAGATAGGCACCGTACCATATTTTTTTTATTATGCTCCTAGTTACTAATCATAATCATCTTCACTACGCAAGCATAAGTATTACATGTACTTGTTAATTGCTCTATTTTATATTGGTATTTTCGTTTAAAAAAGTATTTTTTCACTAAATAAAGCAGCCGTCATCATAGCAGCTAAATTATCTAACCAATCACCATGAAATGGTGTTTTTCTTTCCCGCATGAAATTAGAGTACAATACTTTTCCTTGTGCGTTCATTATGCATCCTGCATAATAAAACTTCCAAAAATGAGCCACACACGTATCCTATGCGCAAAAAGCTGCAGGGTGTAAAAATGTAAGTGGCGCAGAAGACGGAAGTAGGTTAACGGAAGGGAAAAACCTTTATACAGAACCATTATAAGAAGTTGGTGCTTTGGCGGGGATTATGCAATAATTTTCAAGCAAACACGAGTGTGTCTCCACCTCTACAGGGGAAGAAGAAGGCAGACACTTTTACGGCTGAATGTACATACGTGAAAGCAATAAAGCTGAAAAAACTAACAGGTTTATTTGCATGTACTAATCTTTCTTCTAAAAAACAAGCATGACACCAAATGCTGACAGGGAGTATTTATTTTAGCACTTGAAGATGCGCTACAGTTGAGCTAGCAGGTGAGTGTTAGCTGAAATGCGGAGACAGCTAATTATAAATTCTGTGGGTTTATTGCATCATTTATGTAGCTGCTCTAGTGTGACTATAGAGCCGTTGGTTTAGGGTACCAAAACAGAAATTATTATTGCTCTGGCGCGATTGTGTGGCTAATTTATTATTTATCCTGTGCATTTTAGCATTTGGCAGAGGATATGTAAAAAGGGAGTAATTTGGCAGAAGGTATTTTACGAGCAGAGCTGTGAAATAAAAACCTGAGGATTTCCAAGCATGTCCTCCTCCCACTGTCCTTAATACTTGGGGATTAACCAGCCTTTTATCATTTCTCTGCGGACATTAAAATTCTTGCCTTCTTAAATCCTCTTACAAGTGTGCAGGTTTGAGCAGAGGCCAATCACGCTAAGGCAAGGTTACCGGGAAATTCACGATCCCAGTGTGAATTCTCGAGGGTATCCAGTTGTTGGGTGTTCCAAACTCATTTTAGCAGAGTATATTTAGAAAATTATATGAGAAAGTTGAAATAATTAAGAGTTCAATGGCTGAATTGCAAAGATCAAAGAAAAATATAGGAAAGCCGTCACGGCACCGGGATGACGCTGCAGATATTTTATTCACGTCACCAAGAAAAATATAGTATTTAAAAATTAAATACTAAAAACAAAAAATTTATTTGCGGAAAATTCACACTCAAATTCAAATTTGCGGTGTTGAAATTCATTAGGTGATCGTTATTTTAAATAAAAATACAACGACATTTAGGACGATTTTTTCAAGGTGTACTTATGAACGACATGCTCATCTTGAAAAAATTACTAACCTTTCTATCTCCTGTTTATTGAACTGAAGTTTGAAATCAGGAGTTGTTATTAACTGACGCATTACTGCTAGAAGGGAAAGCTAGCGGGGATTTAATGTTCGGCGTTTCAGCAAAAATATTTTTTGGGAATTGCTATCGCAAAATCGTTCTCATTAAAATGCACTTGTCTAGGTTAATTGCTTGCATCCGCATTTCGCAAGGTTTCTGGTATCTCAGCACTGGTTTAATTGTCGAAAAAGTATATCATTGAAAGTGGAACTGAAGATACTATCGTTAACGTTATCATATAAAATGAAATACATTTCGAGCGTAAATTTTCAACTATAAGGCTATATATGGCTACGCAGGAGTATATGTAACAAAATTAGATTCATTAAATTTCCTCGTAAAACTAGAAAATTAAAACTAAATGCATGTACAGCGCTGTACCGTAATGATTTTGATTAAAAATATTTGTTTGGGAATCCCATTATAAGAACACCTGAAAGCAGAAAAGGCTTTGAAAAAGTTAGCATAACCGTAATTACCATGACATTATGACAATTGTATGAATGAAACGAAACTTCAGATTTCCCAGGTTGACCGACATCTCGGTGAAAAGGCTGCATTGACATGCCTATGAATGACTTCAGTTCACTTGTCAGAAAAACAAGAAAAAAAGAATCGAATTAGAAAAGGATATGCCGACGGCAGAGCAAATGGTCAGGTGGCTTTTGACTCTGGTAGATTATCCAGATGTATTATTTACACTAGCATTTTATCTAATTATTAATTGTTAGTTGTGGCTATACGCCAAGTGTATAATTCACAAAAGAACTTAGGGAAATTCATTATATTGTACTATTCAAGAAAAGATAGGAGGACGCGTAGTAATTGAAAAAAGGGAAATGCTGCATTATTCGATTTCTCCAAAAGCACTGTGCTTTTCTGTTATCCTATTCTCTTTGAAATTAGTGAATGACTGAATAAAAGTCCAATATTATGCGAAAGTATTTTAAGATTGAAAAATTTCAGTTTCCCTCCCCTCTTACAATAGTTAACCTACCTGCATCAAGTGTTTATTGAAACGTACATCAAGAAAATTAATAATGAGAAAGCTGAAGAATAAATGGCAAAAGTCTGAATAAAAACTGGATTGTGCTTTACAGTAAGCTGGTTTTTGTGCATTGTAGGTACATCTCAAACAATTTATGGACGACGATTGGCATAGATTTATAGAATGAGAAAGGCTTTTATTATCACATCAGTTCCTATTATATATTACCCTTCATAATCAATTCCTGATAAGAAGGAAGTGTTCAGTCAACGACAACGTGACAGATTCATTCTGTAAGGGAAGATGAGCTTTATCAAACTTGCTACATCGGCATTTGATGAAATTTTGTTTTCAAAATTGCCGATAAAAAGTGAATGTTTCTATTACGCACGTCTAAATGTGAAATTTACGAAAGCCTCTAATTTCTAGTATTTTTACATTTCGCTTCGTTTTACACTCATAATCGACCAAAGTGTTCAATCAGTAGACCAAAGTAATACTTATTGTCAATTACTACAATAGAAGATGAAAGTGAAGAGCTATGCAATTGTCCACTGCACAACGTATACTCTCATTGAGACTATTTCGGGCCTCGTCATATTTGATTTGACCCACGAGTCCCCAAAAACCCAAAACAATTCCTATTGTGACAAAGTTAGTTAGCGATACTATTGGCAATTCTCTGATTTGTTGATCCTTTTTATCGCTAAAGTGTTTGAAAGATTTTTTTTTCACCGCTTACTTATAGGTCGCGGTTTTATTGATGAACTGAAAGTTTTTTGAAATTTTGAAACCCTTTCCTATTGTGCTCCCAAGTATCGGGCAATTTTAAATAAATTTTATTCGAAAGGTACTTACTAGTAAAGACAAGGAAGATTTTCTGATTTCTGCGGTAGCTGAATGACCACTGCGCACAACCTCGAGATTTTGATTGTAATAATAAATTTGACATGGCACTGCTGTAAACAAAAAAGGGTTCCGAAGATCAGATGCCCTGATTGACTAGAGAGCATACGAAATTTTATTAATACAGTCATGCGCACCTCAAGGTTGCGCCTTGGCGTCTGGTTCCCAAGAGAAATGAGAAATCGAAGGGTTCTCCATCCGTGTGGTCCTTTTCGTGTTACTACATCCTTATTCAGATCCCAATTCACCTCGTAAGCCCTTGATATATTTATTTCTTGCATCCGTGTCAGAACTAGTCTATGAAGTAAAAGTACAATGTACTAATCGTAACAGCTAATCGCCCGGCATTTTATAAACCTCTTCAAAGGCCGTCTTCCCATTGTGGATGCCATAATCTTCAATAAATATACACTATTCAGAAGTGTTTTCTCAATGAAAGCTCTGAAAAAAATGCTTGTCGATAACAAAGCATCTTTTCAGACCGCTTCAGCTCATTGGGTTCATCCTTTTATTGTCCAATTTATGAGGCCCTTCACTCATTCAATTTATTATTGTCCTCAATGATGGCAAGTGAAATTTAATTACGGACATTATAAATTCCTGTATAATTTTAAAGTTCGGCTGAGTTTCCTTTACTAAACGGTGAGAAAAGTTTATGAAGGTATGTAAAGCTATATTTTGCCATAAATGTGTTGCTTTTTATCCTTTTAGCACAAACACAAATAGCAGAGAAGATGATGATGGTCGCATGGTTTGGTGTTTGGTGATTGATTAGCATAAAAATTTGTAAATTAGTTTATCATAGCAAAGAGAAAGAAAAAATCGGGAGAAAAATCCCCAATTTAGAGTCCTGTGCTAAACGCTGGGGTAGAAAGGTCTCATCAGAGATGCTCATCAACGTGCATGTTTGCATTCCGTCCTGCTAGGTGCTTTTTGTTTTATGATGATGAAAAAGTCGTGAAGTTGGGGGAAAGGCAGAGAGACTTTTTGGTTTCTCTCCGTCAAGCTCATGATTGTGCTCTTACCTCTTATTATACTTTTGCTGACTGGTGTTTTGGTGTGATAATAGGAATGCCTGTGAGCATGTGCATGTGTTTGTCAGGACTCACGTGGTAAACATTATTGTGCTTTCTTTGTGTGGATTTTTTTTCCATAAATCAGTTTCGTGAGGAACGCAGATCACTTAAATCGTGATTCAATCGGAAAATACAAAGTAACATTCGACCTAGTTGAGTTCAAAAAGTCAAATCATCCAAGGCATAGGTAAGTAAATGCATAGGAGCAATCATTTCATGATTTTCTCAATAAGAAATGCTCTTGATGATGAGGATGATTACAAAGAGCACTACACTTCTAGTTACGAGCACAGAATTGCAGTGCACTTATTTTTCTATGTGCCAGCAAAGGAGGACAGAATAAGAATTTCAGCCCAGGTAGAAAGTTGCAGTCTAGTCCTCAACCGCCGGGTGCCTACTTCACTGAAAAATTGAGCAAACGAATAAACGAGAACCTGAATGTTGAATTCTCTCCTCGAAAAAGGGACATGCCTTAACCACTAAACGTAAATAGAAAAAAAACTCATAAGGCTCAGCTCGTGCTATTATTGGACGTACAATAATCAAGGCACTTATGATAATGTGGTTTCCCATTTTAGGGGCATTTTTGGATTTTTTGGGTATTTTGGGATATTTTTTTTCCTCTCTGTCTCCCTCTCTGAGTCAACCATAATGCAATTACGATACTAACGAGAAGTTCTAGCAAGGAGAAAAGTCTGTCCCGTGACATTAGTGCACTTGATTCAACTTGACATTTTTCGCTCTCATGAATATGCTCTTTTCTTCCTGCCATTATGCAGCAATCTCTCTCATGTTCATCTTTTCATTGGCATCTGCTCGACTTCGTTTATGTGTGCTGAAAAGCTGACCAATTTCTGCTGCTGATTATGATTACGGTTAGTTATTGCTGTTATTGCTCTCCGTCCTTAAGCGTAATGTCGGGAAAATGATAATAACAGCCACGGGACCTGAGTCAACATTTATATTAAAGTATCTCCATTATCATCATCGCAGTCTTAGCGAGGAGCCTACCTTTACCCTTTCTGATTTCCTTTTTTCGTAAAGGTTTTTTTTCGTAAAGGCAAGCGAAAAAATTCTGCTGATGAAATTCACTCTTCTTAATTTTCTACGATGCATGCACAATCAGTTTCTTGATAATTTCGACAGTGCACTACTGCAGTGAAGTGCAGTGCAGTGGCGAGCACTAGCGAAATAATGAAAGTTTTTTTTAATAAGAACTCAGTATATGCCCATCATTAGAGAGAGTTTTTTTGGTTGTACTTTGGTTAGAGTGGCTTTAGGATGATGGTGGTATTCAAAATGGTACTTTAATAATAACAACGTAACAGAGCGCTATAAATACGCTAGCCAATCTTTTGCATACATTAATAAGGGAGGATGAAGTGTTCACGTCCATTGTTGCAGCAGTAATGTGGAAGTTGGCAGATCGAAGGGCACATAAAGCAATCTATGCGTCATCATCGTATCATCTAGTTTTAATATTGAGATTCATCTGGCTTCTTGCATGTATGCGGTTTTTTTCCTCCCATAAGCCCTTACACTATGTGAACAAATGTAAGCGTGAGCTTTTCAGTTACTTCTACAACTTCAACTCCACTTTCAGTGATAGGTATAGAAATGGTGATGGGAAAAAATTATCTCTTGCAAAGCTCTCTGAGCTGAACAACGCACTCTTGGGGGAAACCAAGAGCAAAGTGATGGCTGAAATAAAGCAGCACAGGGGTTGAAAAAAAAATATTTTCACATAAGTGCAGAGGAAAAGCGAGGAGCGTGCTTGTTCATTCACTTCTCCCTATCTGCCTTACTCTTTTTTAGATACGTATGCTTGCACTCGATTTCATTCGAAATACTTTGCTTCTCAATATAGATTGTTGTGCGTTTCGTTGTTGTTGCACTAGTAAATGTAGTGGTGGCGTGTTTCTCTCCTATCACGAAAACAGTTGCAGTTGCCTTTTGCTTCTACTACTCCGCTATTGTATATATTTACTAGTTGGATGGATGCTCATTTTCTGTGGATTTTACTACGACTACCTCATACCTCATCTTTATTATAAGGCATTTACCAGATGCACTCTCCTTCAGACACTACTGCAGAACCCAGTATAATACCTGCACTACCAGAGCCAGCCACCCTCAGTTACGCATTTCACCTCGATCTATTCGAAACAGCAAAAAAAAACATTTAACTTTCTTATAAAAGCGCATTCTGCTACAGCACAGAGTATCAAAGAGGAGCCGGCTTTTTTAATCAGTTGACAAAACCTTGCTTGCGCCCATTTCTTCTGCAGCAGCAACAAAGACTTTTTCAGCGAAGGATATTTAAAGAAAAAAAAGTCAGCTCGACTCTGTCTGAAAAGTCAGCACAGCCAGCGCACCAGCTCGCATTCGTCGCTTTCCAGTCGCTTCGCGTAAAGTTCAAACCGAGTTCGGAAGAAAACTTTTGAGGGAAGAAGTAGTTATTTAAAGAACTCTATTAGTGCGGAAGAAGAGGGAAGCAGTAGGAAGGAAGCTACACAGACAAGCAAGGTAAAAACCAAGAAACAAATTTTTTTCTACCAGTCGACATTATTCGAAGTTATTTTGGACGCGAGAGGGAAAGAGTTCGCATACCGTTCTTTGGCTTCTACACAGTTCCTTGAATTTTTGTTCCACACATTTGTTTCCAGAATTCAGCAGTGGAGAATTCTACAGAGGAACCTCGTCATATCAATAAAGAGCAATTCTTTTTTTTTGACAAAGTTGTGTACTTAATCCAAGTTGCGTTTTCCCCCGTCAAAACGAGCAGAACGGTAGACTAACCTTTACTTTCGTCAAAAACATTCTCATACTAACTGTACCCAAGCTTGGTGAATTCAAACAAGCGTAAATAAACCAGAAATTTCATTCAGCACTTTCAAACCAACGAATTTCTTTTCAACCCAGCCTTTTTTCGCAAAAAAAAATCTCAGCAGGAAGACCAAGAGGAATTAAAAATGGCCACCTATGCTTCCTACCGTCATGTAGAGCTCGACAAGGTCGGATGCGGAAAGAAAAGGTCAGTAACCAACCGATTAATTTTATTCCTTTTTTTAAAGATCAAAACGGATAGTAAAAATACATACGGATACATATTAGAGAAAAAGCGGGTAGGAAATTTCTCGCATTACAACATGATTTTATGTGCATGCTTACCACCTACTTCTTAAGCTGTCGGGAGCTGTTGCACAGAAATCATTTTAAGAATGGGTATGTGAGCATGTGTATCTCACTCGATTTTTCATTTTACATTTTGTTTACAATCGTTGCTGAAAGTATAGGTTTTGCAGACTGAAAGATGCATTTTGATTCATATCTAACAGTTAGATAAACGTGCAGGCGAGAATAACACACGAAACGTTTTTTTGGGGGTAGCTCATTTAAGTAGCAATACTTGCTACTTTTCTGCCCAATCCCTTTTGCAAAATCAAAACCTTCCTCCAACGGAGATGGGGGACGCTAAATAATTACATAATTAAAAAAAAGTAGGATGGCGAAGCCAGACCGCGGGAGGGCCCACCTCTAATACACTTAATAGCCAAGGAAGACATTTAAATAATAACATGATTCCGATTAGACCTTGAAATAACCACCAATAACGAGCACAATTAGCCTTAACTACGTCGTAGAAGGGTGCAATATAGAGGAGTGGGATCGGGAAATGGCTTCAGCCTTCCTTTGAAGTGTACTCATTTCTCACATTTCACATACATACCTACCAATGCTCATAACTATTGATCCGATTCTTATTCTGGAGCAATAGGGAAAAACAACTACCTCCAACAACCTATTATCCTCTATTATTGACAAAGCTCACATCAAAGAGGCTGGCTAGTTTAGATTTTTAGATGAAAAAATATATAATCCACCACCACAACCGCTGCCAATACACAATACAGGTGACACATAAAGTATGAATTGCACACACATAATATCAATTTCCCAGGGAAGTAAGTATTCTTGAGCGTAGTTATCAAAGGGCAAGAGCAATAAAAGTGCCAATGCATTGTGTTGTTTATTGTGATTGCTCCTGACTGTGAGTTGGTTTCACAATAATAATAATAAGTAATAGTCACCGCGACAGCATTTCTTGTGAAGAATGATGACTTTGGAGACGTGATTTCCTTGGGTTGAATTGAATTTTAAGAAAAGCACATACATCATCTATTGTTGAGTAGATAGGAGCTGTATGCACTCAAGTTATGAGTTCACATAAACCACATAATAAGTGTTTGGCAAACACATGTGCATTTTTTCGTCTGGAAACCGAATTAACGACACTCAGCTTATTTCACCTGCCGTTTTTCTGCGGTTTTTTTTAAAGCAACCGCAGGACGGAAAAAATAATGTGCCTACCTGTACTCAATTTCCATATTTCAACACACCTTCCGACAGCAATTTTCAGAGCAAAAAAATATATGATAGATGCTAAAATATCCGTCTATCTCGTTTCGCTTTGTAGCGCTGTCATTGTTGAAACTTCCTCATATCCAAAAATGTTGGTAGCAAAAGAAATGTTTTTTTTCAGGCGATAAGCAAGTAGATAACATTTTTCATAAAAAGACTTCATTTTTTTTACATTTCCTTTCTAAAAGAATGATCGGTCACTATTTTCTGAAAGTGCTAAAGTTTTATATCTAAAACTGAGGCTGCTAAATGAACTTTCTTACGGCTAGACTCTAGATTAAGAAAAAAAATCAAGTTTTGTCTGGTATGCAGCAAGTTTCAATTTGAATTTAATTATTCCTCATTTCAATTAAGTGTAGTGTAGTAGAGAAAAAGTATGAGTACAAAACTGCGTTTTTATAGAGGATATTCCTATTAAGCAGAGAATTATTGAAAGGAAGGGAAACCATACTAAATGGTGAATTGTATAGAAGCAAAAAGATTAAAAAAAAAGAAGAATGGGTAAATGAGTGCAATAATTACTTCCCTTGAGATGACTATGACATTTTTCAAGAGATAAAGTAACGGAGAGCGGTAGACTTACGTGTAAGCCACTCTTTTTCATGAGACATGCTTTAGCAGGCCTGATGTAGAGAGTTTTAAAGCGCTGCAGCGTATCTTTACTCCCCAGCTCTCTCCCCTTCTCTGTGTGTGTCTTTGTTTCTCATTTTCTCATATTTTTTCCCTCTTTTTGTGTCCTAAAAATGTAATCAGAGGCTGGCTAACCACACCCGCTACGAAAAAAAACAAGGAAAAAATATATTAGTGCAACTGCATCCTTGTATTATTGTATAAAGATTACCTGCAGTGTGGTTTGCTGCCGTTCCGTAAGTAGCATACTTTCGAAGCGTACTTTCAAAGTTTCAAAGTAACCGCTTGTTGTGTTTCTAACAGGATTTGACACTTTTACTCCTTCGAACGCACAGTGTGTACATGATTTGTTCGAAATGAGCGAAACATCTACTTCGCGCAATCTTCCTTTATCGCCTTGCATTCAGTCGTGTTTGCAGCGCCGTCCATCAATTCAAAAAAATTCGATATAAAATTGCATCCCACATAGGAAGGAGGAAGATCTGAAAAAGTCCATTTTGGCCCTCTTCTGTTTCATATAATTAACGTAGAAAACTAATAAGACAGTTGACAGCTTTCAGGCCGTCAGCAACAGTAAAAAAAATCATGCATGTATACCTTGTTTTGAGGTGATTCTCGTACGGGTGAGATGAACCATCTTTTTTTTTATTCTTTTACGGTAGATATAGTACGCACGTACAATCATCATGCACTTTTACAAATTTTCTATACATTGCACTTTCTGAAATTCTTACTTTTTTGAAGTGACTGACACTTTTTTTGCGGTTTTCTGTTTGTAAAAAAAAGGTTTCTGATGCACTTTTTTGGCTGTTGTGCACTGCGATTGTTGTAGTCCTTTCATTCTTCAGCCCTTCACGTGTGAATTAAGGGATGGGTAGGATACTGCAATGATGCTAATGATGATCATGATGTGAACGGTCCGATTTCAAATTCTGGCGAGCTTATCTACTTTTCCTTGCTGCAGTTCTGTTTACACACTGAAAAAAAAGGTGGATGCTACTTTTTCACAATCATTCGCCGTTTTTCTTAATTTCATTTTCGTATTGTTATTACGACTTTGAAAGATACACTTTCAGCAGAGAGAGAGAAACGAAGATTCGTGTAACGCTCGTCGTGAAAAGACGATATACCAAAGGAAGTGCATGTTATTAATTCCTTTTGAGAAAACTGAAACAAGAATAGGATAAAATTCCTTAAGGTACAGAGTCTGTAGTTGGCCATAGCCTAATTCTAAATTGCAAATTTAGTAGCCGTGTAATAAATCTTATAATAAAAATTCACACCATTTTTTTCCCTGGGTACTCCTTCTCAGAGTACCAGGTAGTCGGATTGGGAACGAAATCTGAGAATTTGTCGTCTTTTTTAGTGTAGATTATTTTCTCCCAGAATTATTTTGTACCTTCATCACCGTCGTGACAAGGATTGCGAGATGGATGGAAATAATATATATTGTTGTAACGGTATTTGACACTTAGTTTGTCACCTGATGATGGCGGTTTCTATCTATTTTTTGATGGTGATGATGAACTAACATTTTACAGTTGCCGTTGTTGCAGTCAATCAGTTCTCTCTCTCTAGCTCTCCCTCAGCTTCTTATTCTTTCCTTTCATTACAGTCATCTGCACGTAAACATTGAGACAGCCAAAAGCGCAGAATATCTGCACAATTTTTTTTTCGATAGAAATCTCTCAAAGCAAAGCAAATGACGCTCGTCATCATCTTCAAATGACAGTACAATACAGTACATCTTTTTTTTAATCCTGAGCACGTTCATGTTTCATTTTCAGTGAAAATTTTAACTTCGTGAGAACATAATGTTGTTTTTGCCTGTGGTCCGATTTCCTCCTAATTTATATGACATGTACTTTGCCAACATGTCTTCATCAATTAGTAACCATGATTTTGTACATTGCAAATTGGACCGTACTGCGAATCAGCAATTTTTTCAGAAAAGTTCCTCTCATCATCAGCATCTTTTTTTTCATGATTACGTTGTTCGCGAACAGTAATGCAGAGTACGGGCATTAAATTAAAGGAAAACTGTAGAAGAAAAACTGACATCACCGTAAGAAACGTTTCTCTTTTCACCTGTCTTTTTCCTCCTTCCCTCGCTCAGATCTAGAACAGAGGATAATTGCAATGGGGAAAATTATGTCTGCTCAATTCTCGTCGAGCTGAAAATTTTTTTGAGCCAAGCTATATGTAAAATGGATTTATTCGCTTTAGGGAGAGCCCTTTTCAGCTTTCTGCATTCCTTTGCAATTCATTTTGGCAAAAAGGAAGGAAGGAGCTGATAATGCGGCGTATTATATGCAAAATGCAACCATGCTGGTACTAAAGGACAAAGACTTTTAAAAGAAGTTATGATTAGGATGCTAACCATATGGGACTCTTCGCCTTAGAATCTGTCATATCACTGCTAGGCATATATCGGCATGCATTTTTCCTTATTTATTATATTGTGCATACGCCGTACTACACGACATGTCAGAGTTTTATTATGCTGTCTGTACAGAAGCTGACGCTGACACGATCATTAGAAGGAGAAAAAAAATGCTGGGTGAGGTAAAGTACCAGCACCACCACCACCGCATCTGTATAATTTAAGGGACATGCTCTTGTCATTTTCGCGTCTGCTGCTGATGTGAGCCCAATTTTAATCAGAGGGCTTGAACAAATCTTGACAAAACAGCGGAGCTCATTTAGCGTGCACTGTGATTTTTCTGTGATTCCGAGAAGAAGAGCTTATAGTGACGTGTCGTGCATTATCATGGAGTCACTCGGCGAGTAAAAATGTACGGATAGAGAAAATGGACAACAAGTTTAATACACCTTTAATGAGACACGCATAGGGAGCACCCACCTAGTATTAAATTTCATAATTTATAACATAACATTAGCATAATTAAGGCTGAGATTGCAGCAAAAGCGTTTTCTATGTAATTACTTTACTGTCATAATAGCAATTATTCCCTGAGTTAAGGTACAGTCCCTATTGAATACGAATTTTTTTTACTGAGGACGGTTCAAAGAGAAAACTTGAAGAAACTCTGAAAATTGTTTAGGTTGTGCCTTTTCATGTACAGATCTTTGGGGAGAGTCGCTGTTGCTAGTACAGAGCATTTTTTTAAGTACCTCTAACAAACGACAACACCACGCGAATAGAATGGGTGTTGAATACCTAACTTAATTGTATCTACCATTAAGATAGAGCAAAGAAAAACAAAAAAAAAGCTAATACCTAGTTGTACGTATTTTTATGTGCTATGAAACATTAATACTTTGGTTCAATTTCATCCCACATGCCTCATTGAAACTGCTCGAGTACCTGATCCTATCGCATATCCACTGTTTCCTTCAAATCAAGGAACAAAAACCTTTGATTGTGCTGTTAACTCTCGCAGTAGTGAGCTGAAGAGCAGATAGATATCCGCTCACTTATCAATACACCATTTGATTAGAAAACATGACGGGAGGAAAATCAAAGGGATGGCAGGTGTGAACAGCACGTTGCACTATTGTGTACATAATGGGCTGTGATTCGAAATCAAAGGGGATATTGGTTAACTCCATTTTATGCACTGGCAGAGGAGAGAGAGATTGAACGGAGTAGCTGGTAGAACGGAGGAAAGCATTTTTTTAAAGCACCTATTAAGTCCATTATAAGATGATGTGAGCGCATACAATAGTTATTATTCATTCCGTTCCTCATCATTCCTGCACAAGACAGGTGTATATGTATGTATAATATTATCTTTTGTGCCACTGCACTCGGATGAAATGCACGACTTCCCATGAAAATTGATACAGATTTCCTTGTCGTCATCGCCATCTGCATCTGGCGAAAAGAGGAGCGAGAGAATAAGCTAGAGAGAGAGAGAGAGAGAGAGAGAGAGAACCAGCAGCAAAAGTCGTCGTACCTCAATAATAACCATAAAATATGTGTTTCCTACCTGCGAGAGATGTAAAGTAAAAACGTGTCCTTTAGACAGACTATTTAGGGTTCTCTTCTTTTCCTTCACTTGCTCACATCATGTCACATCATGCATCCGGTAATTGGCTGAAATGAGCTGAGTGAGTTAGAATGTCCGTGGGGAATACTTCTGAGAAAGCAACAGTATCATTATTATTGCTTTGCTTCTGCTTTATGAGCGAGAGGAGGAGGATTCTCTCGTAAAAATGAAAATGGTCGCTGGTTACGAAAATATCATTGTAAAATTTCATCATATTTTTTTGGGGGAGATGAGATTTTTTGGCTGAGAGAGAGAGAGATGCTCTTCAGCGTGAATCCATCTTTACCATCGTGGCAACACATACCGAAAACAATGGGAAGCCGTCGATGCAGTTTCTTTTTTACGCACTTTACCAGACATGAGAAGCAATTATTGTCTTTCATTATTACGATGACAGTGCTGGTATTAATGTGGAATGAAAAAAAATGCATCTCTGTACATTTGCTCTTGTTTTAGTTTGCAGAGAGAGGAGTCATTGATATTTTCGTTGGGTGTTCCGATTTTAACTGCGAATCTATTTTTTACCTCACAAGGAGTTTATGTTGAGTAGGGAAAAGAGAAAGCTCGCAGATTTTTTTTGGCTGAGACGTACAAACGTGATATACATACTTCTGCACAGAGTGAACCTGACGCGTGAGAAATCAATTAAGCCTCGCTGAAATAGAACAGAAAAAATGACTGCTGATACTGACATCCTTACATTATGTGTCATTTAGTCGTTATTAAAATATCTCTACCTTTGGTAGCGTACAGTGCAAGATGAGGAGTAACGTTTAAAAAAAACCGTTTGCTCATTTCGTGATATGCTGCAACAATGGTGGAGTCATTTACGCTCACTATTCATGAATGATCATATTTATCGACATTGCAGTTAAAATGCAAAAGTATTTTTCAGTGTGAGCTACGGTAGGAGAAACAGGCAGGGACATAACTTCAGCAGCAAATAACTATCAGGATTCTATTATAATCTACGCTGATTTATGTGTATGTTTTATTAGTAGATGCGTACTCTGCGGCCATTAATCATCTTGAATTGCTATATTATTCATAAACCTATTAACATTTTTATAGACAGTTAATGTATGATCGGAATGAAAACGTAGTAGTGAAAGAAGTCAGACCGGATTTGCCTTTTTGAGAAAAAAAAATATTCTCTCAAGGTAGAAACATCCCATAAATAAATATAGACACTTTAAGATGTGCAGAAGTATTTCGGAGAAGATGGAGGACAAGGAAAAACGTAACGAAAGAAACAATTTTACGAGACGAAATTATTTTTGCTGTGGCTGTACCCAACCCTTTCCATCCCTGACGAACTTTTCCAAAGGAAAGAGTTAATTATCTGCAAAAATACGGATTAAAGGGAACGTTATGCTTGTTAAACGCGATGATCATTGCAAAATATATTATTGGTTGGAGGGTAGTGGTGTGTTTTATCATGCATGGATTTGCACATCCTGCTGAACTCTTGTCTGGCTGCGTGCTTTTCGTCATGGCCCTAGGCTTTGATTTGATTGAAGCGTTTGAACTAGTTGTACTTGTGTGTCAAATATTAAATATTTAAGTAACAGAAAGTTTGAACTTTGAGTAAAGCGTCTTAATTTGACATATTTATTGCAAACTCTTCCATGAATGACACCATTTCAATAACTTTTCAAAATTTGAAATTGACTTTAAATGTACTGAACTGTAAATTATGTGTACCTACATGTAATAATGCAAATGAGTAGGAATCCCATCCTCTGCTTGTCGGCAACATTGCCAATTTCCCTTTGAATGAGAACGTGCGCAGTGAGAGAACACAGAAAGGAGTACAAAAGCATAAAAAAAATTCTCTCGCTGCCAGGATAAGAACTACTTATGTCAATCTGAAAATGCCAAAATCTTCTCGTATTGATCAGTCTAACTACTAGTAAGTTTTAATGATCATCAGGCTTTTAGTCTACTTCGTCATCCCAATTTACTTCGTGAAAATGCAACGTGCTGTCCCTTATTCATAAATATTCTAAAACTATTATTAGAAAGGGGGATGGAGCTTGAAATGTTGAAATATATTTTGAAATCGTACTCGAGCAGTCACTGATAGAGATAGAGTATCGAACTAGATATGGATCTAAAAGGAAAGTTTAGATTTTCAGTTTGGCTGTTACCCGATTCGGCTGTTCTTGAATCGTTTTGCAAGAAAAAGACATCGCCGGGATGGCCGGACGGAAGGACGAACCTAGCAATCAGATGAGATTGTGTCAATGTACTATCAACTTAATAATAGTATTTAGTGCTTTGGTGTAAACTACTTCCTTTTAAACTTGCAATTACTGAAATTGCACAGTAGTCGGAGAATGTTGTTGCGAGCAAACTTGCAGTATACATCACGTTTTCATTTCTAGCTTCTTATCAAAGACGAGAAACAAAGAACTGACAATCTGAGAGTTGAGGTATGCCACGTCAAACAGGGTTTTTATCGTGCTCAATGGTATTAAGTGTAGCTAAAGCGCCACACACACAAAAGGTAGTTTTTTTACAGCAGTAAACATTTCCCTTCACAGAAATGTACAAGTACTCTCTCCCCTGCTATGTGCAATGCACAAAAGCAAAAAAATACTGCAACAATGGCAGCTTTTTCAGCAGAAAATAGATATATTAGTTGATTCTGCATGATTTAATAAATTTATGATGACGGCGTTGACATTCGAATAATAGTTGAAGGTGCACAATCTCTAATTACTGTTCTCACTGAATAGCTCTCTTCCACACTTTTTTTCCTTTCCCACAATATGCCATAATAGCAGTATTCGACTGCTCATTGTTGTTTTTCTTCCTTTGCTTATTTATCCTGCATGGCGAGTAAACTCGAAAGCAAAGATGAGGGATGAGAAAACTGAAAAATTATAAACCGGGCATGTAGTACCTCATTGAGAGCAGACATTGCGTCGCTTTGATTCCTGCAGTTTAATGGAAGTGTTTATAGAAGAAGAATAGTTTATTTAGTTTAAATCATTATTTCATTGGTTATCCATGCATATGGTCATTTTTGAGGGTGAGAAAATTTTTTTGTAAGGAAGAAAAACGTGTTGATTTCGGTGTTGCATTTCAAGAACAGTCGAGGCTAGTATGTATGCAGTAGCAAATTTGAGAAGGAGGAACATATCTCTTCCACTTCCCATTCTAATAGCTGGTGAAGCAGAAAAATTAGAAAGTGAAATTACATTAATTTATCTTCACCACACATTACGATTTTTATAGGTTTTTGCTCTTTTACAGCTCGTTGTGGGGAGAAAGGAGAAATGGTGCAATGGCCAATGCCAATGTTAACCAGAAAGTTCTCTTAGACAAAGCTTATATGACATTTATTCGGATTTTTTTGATGTATCATCATTTCATCATTACGTGATTAACATGATCCGTTCCTCCTTTCGTTTTGTCATACTCATCAAACAATGGAGCGTCTTTTTTTAAAAAAAACCTACTCAAAAACTCCTGAAAAATCTTCTTTTCTAATCTTCTCATCATAAATGTAAAGCTAAACCTCCGTACATATGCATAATAGCATAATTACTGGTAATTCACAATAATTCGGCTGAGAACTTATTTCGTTTTTACGTAAACTGCAACCGACGGACTGAATACTACCACCTGCTGGTCACTGAACCCACACCTGTTTACCTCTATTACCTCGTTCCTCTTCCTCTTCTTCCAAGATGTTGGGGCGGAGAAGCTCTCGTTCAAAAATTCAGAAATTTTCAGAAAAAAAAATCCTTGCCTTTGGTGCGCACAACACACATGCATGAAGTTATTACGCAAGTAGCATAATTCATAATGCGAAGCTGATCCGCCTGGATTAACCATGCCATGCTAGCACATCTCCATCAACAGCTATTTAAATATTAATTTAATAACAGTGGCAAGGCAACCATTTTGAGTGTGCAAGATAGCTCACGCATGCATAGCTTCAATCTTCATCTTCAATCCACCATCATAATATGCTCCTTCTTCCCTCTCCATTTATTGTTTTGCTAAAGTATCTGGATAATATGGGATGTAGGAAAAATTTTGAGTTCTTGCCAAAAACAGCTTTTTCTGGTGGCTCGTATGCAGTGAGGAAGTAGCAATGACAGAGTAAAAAAGGTGGAGAAAATAGGAGATGTGGAGGAAAGGCGGAAGTAAGATGAAAAAGCACGATCTCTCACTCAAACTAAGGTACCTTGGCTGTCTGTATCAACAAAGCGGCTTGTTTCTTCTAGCCCTTTGCATTCCTCCGCGATTCTGCTAAATGCAGTGTAACTTTTAGGCTCTAGAGTGGAGCGTGCATGCACAGAGAGAGGAGTATCGACTTTTTCTACAACGTTTTGACTCACCATCACCACCGCAACTAAAGAAGATATTTATCGTTTGATTAATCTCTTCATTTTCCTTTTTTTTGCTTCACTCACTCATTACTACGAAATTCGTTTTCACTAGTCTACTCCCAAAGCCAGAGGATTCGAACATTTTTCAGAAGGAAGCATGAAAAAATGCGTGAACGTGATTGTTTTCGTATTTTATTTGGTATCTCTGTGTGTGCTCTGATAAGCACTGCACTAACCGTACACAATTTTTTTTTCAAAAACAAAAAAACCCTGGCATGCATCATTATGCATGCATCCAATAAAAAGTATACAAACAAAAAACAATACAAGTTTTTGCAAGTGGATCTTGCCATCCTGAGGTGCAGTGTTTAATTCATTAGATTTTGTTGTCACTATCTCAATAGGACTTGCCTGTCAGCGTCGACCGGCGTTGTCCCTTGAGCGTATCCTCTGATGATCGATGGAATAATGCCCATTGAAAGTATCACATTTTCATGAGGCACTTTTTGCACGATTAAACTCTACATTATGCAAATTATCATACCTTGCCAATGCAATTTTTTTCTACGGAGAAGGAATTTTTTTGCTTGCCTGAAAAATTTTTTTAGAATTTTTTTTTCGTAAGTAGTCCGGTGTAATTAGTTCTTTCAGTTGATGATAATTGCGCTGGTGGTGGTTGGCAAAGGTGCACAAACTCTCAGCGCTGTATTTCGAGCACGTTTACTGAATGTTTTATTACCCCATTTAGGATTGGAGTGTCAGCTTTGTAGAAGCGAGTACATGAGGTCAAAAACCACTGCGGATAGAGGAATTTTTGCCGCCGCACCACTGATAAGACGCTTTTTTTGTGGGGAGGCTCACTAATAAATTTCTGCATTTGCGTGTATGTGCCTTTTGAGTACGTGCACGTCTTTTGTCAAGGAAAAGGAGGGAAAAGGTCTCTCTGTAAATAATATTTAGTGTTATAAACAATTACAAACTCGTTGACTTCAGTTGATGAGCAGCATTTTTATGATTTTTTTCTTTTTACTACAGAAAAAATAAATATTTCTAGTGATATGAAAACCGCATGTGTTCTGATTACATTTATCACTTTCAGATTAATTATGATGAGTAGAGCGTGGTAGGGCTGCTTTCTTGGCCTTATACTTTAGAATAGTTTAAATCATGGAATATTTATTGTGTCAAACGTGACATTGATTTAAAAACATTAAAAATTGTAGCTACAGCGCAAGTCACTTTTACAATCTTCTACTTTTTATCTCATGATGACAGCATAGAAAACTGATGAAGCCGTTTTCCTTAAAATAGTAGTCATTCATTACTTTCTCCATACAATCTCTGTAAAGTTTAGGAAAGGGTAGTGCTGCCAGCGCCAGGTGCTAATTTTATTGCTTTATGCTGCTTCTCCTCTTTCAGAAGTACTTTTCGCAAAGTGCTTTTGTAGCTTTATCTAAAGCAAAGACACGATTAGATTTCATTCCATTCATTCTTTAATTGAAAATTGACTGATATGCAGTTTGCATTTCGCCAACTTTTTTTTTCTTCAGTGATAAATGTACTGACAATGAATCAGGGATTATAAGGAAAAGGAAATAAAACGTAACCAACTTAATAGCAGTTAAAAATAGACCTCACAGTTCATGGAGGAGGTGCCGGAGGTAAAAATAAAAGTTTCCTTTGCGCTTTGCGCTTCAACGTCTAATCATTTTACGTTCAAGTGAGAAAGCAGCGCTGAGCCAAAATAAGATTGCAATTTAGTATTTTAATGTGCGTATTAAAATAATTATCGGTTGTAGCGCTGTACTATAACGCAAAACGTAATTACGGTTCTATTGTTTACTATCAATATTTAAAATCGGAAGAGCAAGCAAAAAACGTTTTCTAAATTCTGGCTATGATTTAAGTAATGATGTGTTTCTCCCAAACCCCATTCACCATTACTTAAGCAAAGCACACACAAAACACTGCCAATTATTTTTCGCACTTGCAAAAAACGTGAATTACTTTAATGCATAATGCACCTTAAAGTCAGTAGCTTCTTGTTTAAATTAATTTCATGCAACACCTATAATTGCATTATTTATGTACGTTTTATTAAAACTTTCATGTTATCAGGGTAGACACTTACTGAACATACTTTCAGTCTATCATCATGTAATAATTTATTGATAGAGTCATTTTTCACTCCCCATTATTACTATTGTTGTTTATTAAGCACGCTCTATTCTTCAGGGCATTTTTTTGCATATTGACTGCATCTTTTTTTTATTATTATGTTACAAGGCGAGAGGCAAGTTGTTTTTTTAAATCCTAGCTTACAAACTTGTAAACGCACGTATGTATGAGCGTAATGAATGGACTTAAAAACTCAATTGATATTATTACATATATATATGCACCCATCTAATAGATGGCTTTAGCATACCCATTGGCGATTCTTTTGAATGTTTTGCTGAAGAATATATTTGTTCAGTAAAGCCATTTTTGTTTGAGTAGGCTATTGTGTGTGCCTTAAAAAGTAATTATTTAAATAATTTTGTACAATGCGTAATTATTCATTATTATAATTGCTTCTTTCACGTGTCGAGAGAAGTGAAGCGTGTAACGGAAATTCGAGTTAAACGGGGTAACAATAATTACAACAATGCGCTTATTTTTTTTCGAAACTGTCACTGCTACAAATAAGCATGTTCACTTGTTCACAGTGATTGGACTCGTTGTTGGTGCCTTCCATTTACAAGTTTTTTTCCTTCAAAATTGCACTCTGTTAATTCGAAGATTTATTGCGTATCAGAGAACATGAGATCCTTTTCATGGCTTCTTTCCAAAAAGAGGTGTGTGCGTGTGTACTGTTGTGTACCCATTTAAATGTAACACGCTAGTAAAGTATTTTCTACCGACTGCTCTCTCCGCAACCTTATCTATCTACCTATTTTACAATCCACTGTCCAACTTGTGTTGGCAAGTTGTTGTTGCGTAGTAAGCATTTTTGTTATCCAACGAAAGCATCAATTCTATCATCAAAACAACGTCGTCATTCACTCATCGGCAGGGAGAGAGGAGATCGAGATTTTTCAGAGGGCAACTGTGAGCGGCATTTCGTACGCACTTTTCTAATGATATATAGCAAAATGAGAAGGGGCACATTAAATAAATGCTTGGAGTTATCTGGGGAAATTGGATTTTTACTCGTACTGCATCATAAATTTACCATTTGCGCTTTTAGAAAGTAGCCACCCCAGAGCTGTTGAAGGGGACGTAAAAGATTCTTAAAGGTAAATGCTCCGAAACGTAATTACCTAATCAAAAAGAGTGGAATACCATGATGATGACACCACTTTGTCATTTAAAATGACAAAAACGATAATCTGCCCTGGCATGCTATTAAATGAACTTTTTTGTCGTCATGCCAGACAGTATTTATTTGGAGTATTTAGAGCAGGTTGCATTGCCAGAGAGTAGGGATTTAGTTTGGTGAGGGGAAAGAGGCTGAAAAAGGGAATGACTGGAAACACTGTCCTCATCATTATCATCTCTTTTGCGTTATGGAGTGAAGTGAATGTCATGGTACAGTGAGTGAGTAACTACTAGTTGGCAATAATGCCTGGAGACACAAATTCATAGGAGGAAAATGGAAAAATATATTCCAGAGTTGGATAAATGGAAGTAATGTGTATATAAAGGGGAATACGGATGGCGATGACGGCGAAAAGACCTTTGTGAGCCTACTAAATCCAATCTTGTGTGTTCCCTCATGTATGACACAACATTTTTCTAGATTATGTTTTGTGAATGAAATAGTATCATGAAGCAACGGCACTGCACTGCTATGGTTGGTTTGGTTAGCCATGACAATGAAAGTTCAAACTTTTGGAGTAAGCAAAACATTATGCAAGCAGCGGAGATATTGCATGCCTCCGTAAAGGTAGACAAGCAGAGAAAAAACGAAGGGTAGAAAAAAGTTTATTTGATAAAAAAAATGTTTGTACGTGATATACAAGAAAAAAAGGGAAATCGGACTGTACAGATATTAGATTGCACGCTGTGCGCTCAGCTAAACTTCTTCCCCTGCAACATTGCCAGAGAAAAAAAGAAACTTATTTTGTGCCTTGTAAATTGAATTCGGTGCATATTTACTGCCTGAGCATAAAATAATTCGAAACGACTCTCAAATTTATATTAAATTAAAGGTAGACTGAGTGAAGCCAGGGCGTAACATGTTGTCGTTGTTGAAACTGTTTATTCCTACTTCTCATACTCATCGCGAATGGATTCGTTTCGTATGTAAGCTCCATTTCTGCAATTCTACTCTACTCACGCATTCACAGCATTAAAGTGAAATTATATATTTATATGCAGTGCATTTGCTCGATCTCGATATTATCCAGTGCACCAAGAGTTGCACTCAAGCATTACTATTTCGACAAAAACAACATTTTGGAGGCGACGTTGCACTTGACTCTCAGACATTAGTCTCGTCGCTCGCTATATTAACTGTGCTTTCTGGCATGGAAATTCATATGTAAACAGTTCCCGTCGCGTTTCCTCCATCTTGCCGTGCAATTGCTTTTTGCTTTTGGGATTTACGGACAAAAAAAATTGTGATGAAACTGCTGCAGAACCCTACGATTTCAAAGTGCTTTTTGTATGCACAACAAAGCCCAAGTCTGTTGTCGTCGTGGTTCTTGGCTATAATATGATCTTGTTGTTGTTATTTTGCTTTTCGTTTTTTTATACTCTCAGAAGAGTACGAAGGGGATGAACTCTTCTACCTTCTTCATTGCTCCCGTCCAGACAAAACAGAATTCGTAGTAGTAGGAGAGAGTGGCACACTGTCTCTTTTTCCTCCGATTTATTTGTGCGTAATACATTTAGCGTGGGGTTGGGTACATGTCTCAAACCCCATGTAAACAAGTTTAGTGCGCGATATCAGACGGAAAGAGAGGAGGAGAAATATAGGAAGAGGTGTTTACTACAACTTCTATTGCCATGTTTTCCAGTCGTTTCGTTATCGAGCATTTGGGCGACCCAATGCACTGAATCGCCGATAATGTCTGGCTTAGTGCTTATGTTTTAGATAAGTGGTAGATGTAGCATGTCGATCGTTCATAGCTTTTTCATTTCCTGGAAAAAAAAGTAATCAACCCTGGCTCTTGCCTTCCTCATTGCCCTTCTCATGCAGTTTGTAGCAAACTCAGACGACTCCCAATTTTTTTTTGTTTCGGGACAAGTCATCAGAGACGTATAAATAAAGGAGAATCCACACGAGAAGAGTGAGGTTGTTGGTGGTAAGTTATGGAGGTATGTTCAAAGTAGTAATGCGGAATACCAGAGGCAGGCGAAAAAAAAGAGGGGAAATGTAGAGAACAGAACCCATTTTTCACTTTTTCTCTCTCCAAATGTACTTTGCTGGATGAATCAGCCAAAAAAAAGTTGAAAAAAGATGATGACTGTGCGTCGAGGTTGTACCCGATCGGGGGCTGAATATGGCGAGCTGTGGAATAATAAAATAATGAAGGCAAGCATCAGAACAGTATCTCTCACTGCATTTAATTTTAGGTGCATTGCTTGAAGGAGAAAGGCAAAGTAAGCAGTGCACA
>JAHZND010001427.1:0-10647 GCA_027744115.1 Acrocyrtus sp. NNG-2020 | reverse complement strand
GCATTTTGATTTATAGATACTAGAAGTTGTAACATTTGTTCTCCTTATAGTCAACGGTGTCGACTTAATATTGAACGGAAGAGAGTGGGTGCGAGAAATTACTATAGAAAGTGATCAACCGGGTATTGAAAACGAAGGTAAGTGTTTAATTAGCAACTTGAGTTACCAATTTACGTCTGTGACGGCTGTTCCCATTGCCAGACGGTGTCCTTTTTTCCTATTTAAACCAGATTGGCTCTTAAAATTCCTGTGGGGCGCACTTGCCTTTCAATTTGTCGCCATGCTGATTAGGGTGTGGGCAGATTATCTTTTGCTGAAAGCATCTCGGAAGGTAAGATCAAACATTTCATACTTCCGAAGCAAGAAAAGCCTCTAAGTAGATTACTGTTTAAAGTGAAAGCATCAAAAACCGATAGTAAGACAATTTTTTTGTATCCATCTCTATCCTGGCAGGAAGAGGACCTTGAGAATGCGATGAGCGTGGACACAAAGCTGAAGTACTGCCAAATCTGGAAAATAGTAACTGCTGTGTTTATCGTTTTCAACATCCTCTATATTTTCATAGCGGGATTCACAGTAATTGGACTCTCCGTTATATTAGGTTCTATCATTTATGGTGTCTTCATCTGCACTGTGGTCAGCTACACTAATGAGTTAAGCACTACCAAAGGAGACAACATGCGCTCCAGTGCTAAAGGTGAAATTTTATAAAAAAAAGATTCGATTTTATAAAAAAGTAAAATGATTTCAGGGATAAGAATAGCGGGATTGTGTAGGCTTTCTACTGCTTTCAAACTAAAAAGTGTGCTTTTGCATGCACCTCTACTTTTTATGTCTGTTTTCATCCTAAGAATCTGAACGAAGTGCATGACAACTTTAGGCTCCTATATTGTGAGTACCAGCATAAAAGCTTTTGTTAAACAACTAACGTAACAAATTTTTACACACTATCTTTCACTGTTCCATACATGTTAAGTTTATTGCATTTGAATGTATTCCAAAAATGATAAAAGGAACTAGATGCTTTCCTAGTGCAACTCTTTAAAATGTCCATGATCATTAATTTGGAACAGCATATTATATTTATGAATGCGAATTGTGAATTGTAAACTAAAAACTACAAAATATGTGAACGTAATATTATATTTACTTTCAAGGATTTAAAGTGTACTGTATTATTAGTGTACCTCTCACGAGCAAACTGCAAACTGTTCGACAATAAAACACTACTATTATAATTAATAATAATTTCTAAAAATAGAAACAAAAATAATGTATTCTAGTATCAAATGGTTATTATGACAATGCCTTGTAAGCAAAAACTTGTACTTAACAATTGTCCTGTCTGTATCTCAACTATATCCAGCTAACAAGTGAAAAATGTTCGAGGGTAGTGGAAAACAGCAATATTTTTTGTCTGTTACTTTTTTATTTAAGTGTTGTGCTCGTTAAGAGTATGCAATAGGTTAAGCTATGTAAGTCGGTTAAGTTGTTTGAATTAAATTTGTTGACGTAATATAGTGTAGCATTGAAAAATAAATGAGAAGCTGTTGATTTAGTTTGTTATATTGATTATAAGTCATTTTTCATTTTTTTGTTTTTTTCATTTCTGGCAAAGAGAGAGAATTGTCGTATGAAATGTTAATTATATGGGATTGCCATGTAAGCAAGCATGGCAAAGGATTTTCTTAGCTTGCCAGAAAGACCTACAAAATACGAAGGAGAGAAGCGAAAAAGATCAGTTTTCTACTGGCCTTGGACTTGCTTTCGTACATAGTTAAAGGTATTTCTAATACAATAATTGTCTAAGTTTCTGAGTTAATTAAGTTAGTGATTTCCATTAAATATTGTTGTAGTATCCATTGGCTCATTGTTAATGTGGCTAGCCCCGCGACACAGGACCATCCATATGACCCACTCTCGGTTTATTAGTAGCATCTATTGCTAATCTACGCAAATCTAGTGTTTCTCTTGTTTCAGTGAAGTGTTATTCAGAATTTTAAACATTACTTGTTATTATAATGTCAACCGAGTAGGGCGAATAACACACCAATACAAAAAGTGTATGGTAACAACTTGTTGACCTTGCGGTAATATTCCGCGTATAAAAATAATTTAATGATTTCAAACTATACTGTATCAAGTAGCAAAAGGAGCTGAGTTGAGAGAGGTATTCAGGTAGTAAGGTAGTTGGATTTATAATTATACGAAAGAATGGGGAATTTGGAAGTAAACACTTCCTGAAGTCTACGTATATTTAAAATTGAAATATTTAAAAAATATCTATAAAATTTGACTGCCAGTCGGGAAATACAAATAGCGGTAATTTTAAAAATTAACTGCCTTATTTTTCAGAATTGGAAACAGACGATTTCATTACCGGTCCAGTTTTTCCTTAACGAGCGTTTTTGTAACTGACTTCCCTTAAGAGCTCTCTCTTCCTCGTTCTAATGAACATGGCTACACTACTCATTAATTAAGTACCACTTTTCAGCCATTTCTGGTTGTGCCAGATTAGCTTATTAGTTCAAAGTTGGGATCAGTACAGCTATTCCAATCAATTCAGCATAGACATTGGGGTTATGATAGTGATAAACACGTTAAATAAGTTGTTTTGCTGAAAAGAATTAGGGAAAATCAAATATTATGCTGTGCACAAAAACAGTAAATACATTATCGAAATTCTTCGGGTTTGCTTATGGCACTGCCTTCTTCCCTTTTAGATGGGACAAGAAAAGAAATTGCTTTGAAAAAATTCGTTGCAATGACTGTCGGCTCTATATTTGGATTGGGTACAATTTTTTCCTCTTCATGAAAATAGTGTTCCTAGCAGCTCAGGTTTATGCACTAGCAAAAGAGGAAAAGTTGAATAAGCTTATCTTTGTTAATCTGTTTTTCATTTCGTACACAATTGCTTTTCTTCACAACCTAATTTTTTGGCTGACCCGAAAAAGCTTCCCTGCATTTTACTGGAGATGCATGATTTTCAGCGGGAAAACTTGTCGTGAGGATTTTTTTGCACTACTGAAAACATTGATTGAACATTTGCTCTTTAATTCTAAATTTCCCCTTCACTTTCAGGGAAGTACTATCCTCACCGGAAATGCCAGTATCCACTGGAAGACGACGAACTTAGCGGACTGATAGTTGGTGGAATATTCGTAGCAATTTGCTTCAGTTTGTCGATGTTCTGCTTAAGCATGAAATCACTCACTGCTCATCCTTTCTTTGCTAACTGGCTTCTCTGCGGCGACAAAGTCCCACCAAAGATCACCTTTATTCCACGGCTGGGACTATCCATTATAGAAGCAAGTATAACTGGATTTGCATGGGTCACCACTGCTGTTGCTTTTATTTTTCTTCCTACTCTTTCCCACTTACTTGCATTTTGGGTTCGTCAACTGAATTCCAACTATCTGAATAATACGGCATCCCAGCAAAGCTTAAAATTCCGAAATTTCGAAGTTAAGGCGAATGTTTACAGAGAGCTCCAACTTCTATGCATTCAGTTTAACGAATGCTTCTCTAAACATATTGGTCATCTATTCATTCTGGCCTTTATCAATCAAGTGTGCGTCAATTACGGAGCTTTGAAACTGTACGAGGAGCTCTCCTTTACATCATGGGCTGCTTGTGCGTACTTATCAATAGTCGGTGCCTACAACATTTGCACCGTACACGACTTCCTGGCAAATCCTCTGGAGAGCTCCAAAGAGACTATTGCATCCTGGAAGCAATGGATCTTTGTTACGGATGTGGGGCATAGTAAGACATTGCAGTATCAGAGAATAGTCAGAAAGTCATGTTCACTTCTTAAGTTGAAGTATGGCTCGGTTAAGTATGTCAGCAAGGACCAAGGAATTGAGTGGGTGGACTCATTAATTGATTCTACAGTTACCTTACTTTTATGGGAATAACTAAAAAATGTACTAAAATAGCAAAATAATTAATTTTAACTGGAAGCTTCTGCTTTGCCGCTTTTATTTTCACTTTCGTTAGAAAATAAATTGAATCTTATTTTAAAAAGTCGAGTTGGCTTATATCAAAATTGTAATAAGCCCATCTTATTTGATTTTGATTATCATTCCTGGGCGTGTTTGCAATTGAATAAAAACGAGTAAAAATCTATAATCGCTTGTAGACACGGGTAGCAGTGACGCCCTTGGCAGAGAAAGTGGCCTTCATCTCGTTGTCAANAATCGCTTGTAGACACGGGTAGCAGTGACGCCCTTGGCAGAGAAAGTGGCCTTCATCTCGTTGTCAAGGAACTCCCGGGTGGTTGTGGCTTGGTCTCCACCGATCTTCTGGACATGGATGAGCTTGTTTCCGTCCTTGGTCACGGTAGACTAGAGTTAAATAAAAGATGGTTAATTTATTTCCAGCTCAGTTAATGAAATGCAGGGGAAATTCTTTGCTTGTAGCAATTAGCTATAGTAGTTACCTTGGCCTTGCGACCGTCAGCGGTTTCCTCATCAAACTCTTCTCCGAGAGCGAAGATGATTTCGGTGTTCTTCAAGGCAGTGAGTGTCTTGAGGGAGTACTTTCCACCATTCTCGGTGATTTCAACGACGGGCTTGGCCTTCTCAGCGAGGTTCCTGGCGATCATTCCAACACCTGATAGAGTAAGCGATAATATGGTTAGAAATTGGGGCACTTTGAGATTAATTTTTAAAAAATTCTCGTAATAGGAAAAATTGACTTACCGACGGCCTTCAAGTACTCTCCGAAGTTGTCGGAGGAGATCATTTCGTACTTTCCAACGATAGACATGTTGATTGTTGTAATTAGGATTGTTCCTGAAGGGTTAAGTTATGAGTGCTGGTAGCTAGTTTTGTATGTGGTTATACTAGGACGGACTGAGATGAAATGTGCCAAGTCAACCGTGAGTTACTGAATTTATAGGAATAGCA
Organism: Acrocyrtus sp. NNG-2020; assembly: GCA_027744115.1. NCBI lineage: Eukaryota > Metazoa > Arthropoda > Collembola > Entomobryomorpha > Entomobryidae > Acrocyrtus > Acrocyrtus sp. NNG-2020. Next base: position 5,737 of record JAHZND010001427.1, on the reverse strand, counting down.
ATCGACTTGCTAGTATTCATTTGATGATCATATTTACTGCCTATTACTCATACATGCACGCTCAAAGTTCACAGCAAGTTCACTATAACAAAGACTAAACTAAAGTTCTGTCAAAAGTCCCAACACTAAAGTACAAATTTATGATTACTCGTCATTGACTGAATCGTAGCGGCTGATGCTGATAGTCAAAATTGAGATAAAATATCATATCATGACTTATCTATTTTTCATTATTATCACCGTTACCGTATATGTTGACAGTCAGTTGGGCAGTTTAAAATATACAAAAATTGGTCCATTTTATTTAAATTATTTTTACAATTAAGTTTTAAAAGGATATGCACTATGCAATCAGCTTTGTGTTGCCAATATATTTGAACCTAATACATTTATTTTTAACGTGTCGTAGTACTAAGAAAGGTATACGAATTCTAATGTTATTTCCGAATACCATTTCCAAAATTATTATTGGATTACCGCTTTATAACTGCAATCTAAAGTGATGAATGTTTATGGACTTGAGTCATGGTATCTACTAGCCGATAAAATTTTAATTTTCTTTGATAACTTTATCATCCTTTATGAGATTAAAGTATCTACGAAGTATGCTAACTCTACTAAAGGAAAATTTCATTTTCATGTCTTTGGTATCCATGTCGCCGTAATATGCCGAACAAAGAATGGGCTGAAAGGAATTGAACTGAAAGCAGGGCAGTTTCCGAAAACGGAGTATTGCGTCGCGTCAGCATTTTTGTAGTATTACTCACTCGTTGATAATTTAATTTAGCACTATTTTATGAGCTATGGTGACGCCAATGTATTACTACTTAACATTGCTTTTTCGGTGTTGGTATCTTCACTTGGCAAAAGAGAAATAGTATAAGTATGCTGTAACTTTAACATGCTATGATTTTTCAGATTTTATCTCTGTTTATTAGGTATATGATAGAAATTAAATATTCAATCAGCCGATCTTCAGCAAAAATTCCACGTTTGACACTTCCAATTTCTGGTCCACGAGCGTCGGCGTCATAAGAAGTGAGAGGAGACTGTTCATAAACAAAAAGATGAATAACGTTAATATGACAATCATTGCGAGAGCAGATAGTTGAACTTCCAGTTGCAGTTGTATACAAAATTGTGGGGGATTATTAGACATTTTGTGTCAAAAATATAAATGATATAACAGATTAGTCACTGGTAATCAGAATACCAAAAAGTTTGCACTTTGTAGGAACAAAAACATATTGCAACTAAATTCCCGAGCTGCAGTTAGCAGTCTTAAAATTAAAATATGCTAGCAGCCAAGTCTTGGACCGATTTTTTTAGACTCAATAAACTCACCATCTACAATTAAAGGGGTTATACTAATAACTGGCGTCATTTCAAGGTCAGTCGTTTTAACTGAGTCACTCCATTGCTAATACTGACTTTTTGAGCCGTCATGAGTCTCTTTTACTTTCTGATACTGGTTTACGAAAGGCACTAATGATGTTGTAGAGCTGCTTGTTCATCCGCCAATGGAGCACAGCCGGATTGTTTTCAGAATTGCCGCTCCCAGAGACAGTTGCACTCTTGGAGCAGGTCAGCGAACGATCTCTCTCCTACGAAATTGTGGCCAGGTTTAAGGCTTGCTCTTTCAAATCCTCGGGCAAAGACGTATCATCTAGAATATTGGGACAGAAGTCAAAGATAAGCCCTTCTCGACGTTTGCGCTTTGGGGACTGGATCACAGGAAAGATAAGTCCTTCCGCTTCGCGACGTCCGTCATTTGAGGGCTGGATCACAGAAATAGACTCCTTTAACTTATCCGCGATCAAGCGGGGCACTCGTTTAGAGAAAACTATCAGTTCCGGACGGTGGATTTCCTCAATGAGCCTGGACGTTCGACGTAGCTCTCCATTCGTTTCCAGTTTCTGCAATGAAATGGTTAAAAGAAGTCTGACAATACATCTTAAGGACTAGTTTGCAGACTCAAATTTGATGACAATTTTAGCTAAAACTCTCATATTCGCAGACACTAACCTGAGTGTTCTGAACAGTCATACCAATAACTAAATTCATTAGCACAATAGTCACAATAAAGACAAAGGCTCCAACCAGGAGATGCTCAGTGATAGGCGTGTCCTTTTTGCCATCATCGTAAAATATTTCGTTGTAATACACTTCTCCAATCATCATGGCAAATACTTTGGCAATAGACGACAGGAAGTTGTGAAAGCCTTTGATCTAAAGTAGACCTTTTAGTAACCTAAATTTTGGAACGTACTTTGAAATTTTTAGATTTGAAAACTTACATCTGGAAACAGGATCAGGAAGGAGACCGTAAACGCAATGAAAAGTGTGAGAAACGTTACGAAGAAAATTTGCCCAATGAAATTTTACCATATTTTTTTTGCAAAAAGGCCGATATTATTAAGAACTAGTCACACAATTGTAGGAGGAAGTTTTTTTTGCAATTCAGTGCAAATTTTCACTAACACTTCTTGTATTCATATTCATCATATGTATGTCCTATATGGTTTCGCCTTTCGCTGCAGGCAGTGAAACTGAAAAAACGCCGCAGTAGAATAAGAGGATCTCCGTACAAAAAGCGTAAGCTTTACCTGACTCATTGGCATATCATGAGCAAAGAGCCCCCAGCAAATTGTTTTCTACTGTACTTTCTATATGGCGAACGAGCATTTTTACTGGACTATTAGGGATAGTTGCAAACTCATATCCATAGGTTTTATTTTATGGTAATTAACCATTGTTTTAAAATACAACGAGACAGCCTTTAAAGTACCTACCAGCAAATTGTGAGAATGGCATTCTCGTTTTCACTTCTAAGGTTGAAATATGGAAGTATGTCAACATGGGTCAGGTAATTACGTGAGCTATTTAATTGATTCTAAAGTTATGTTATAATATATTTGTGGCTTATATGTATATATAGTATATATAGTTTTTTTGTAAACATAGCCTAATTAAACATGTTTTAAATGCAATAGTTTGTCCTATTAATCTACAGTGTAATTCTACACAAAATGGAACAACTGAAAAAACTCCGCTTCAAATAAAACAGGAAAGAGAAGCAAGGCATGCAAGGAGGTCATTTCACGGAAGATAAATTCATGTCTCGTAGCCACTCCTTCAATAACGAAATTCTTAATCAAATTATTATTTCGGAATTAAAATTGCAAGCAATTAAAATTGTTGATATAAGCTAACTGAAATGATGTAGAAATTTATATATACAAAAAACTTTTGCTATTAAAATATTTGAATGTAGAATTATGTAGCTATTTCCTTGACTCATTAATTGATTCTACAGTTACATTACATTTTTGGAAATAACTAAAAATGCGTTGCGCAAAAATAGCAAATTAATTAATTTTAACTGGAAGCTTCTGCTTTACCGCCTTTATTTTCACTTTCGTTAGAAAATAAATTGAATCTTATTTAAAATCGAGACGTAAGAAGGAATCAAGCTGGCTTATAACCAAATTGTAATAAGTCTATTAAAGGTCTTAATTGATTTTGATTATCAATTACTGCGCAAGTTTGCAATTAAATGAGTAAAAATCTACAATCGCTTGTAGACACGGGTAGCGGTGACGCCCTTGGCCGAGAAAGTGGCCTTCATTTCGTTGTCAAGGAACTCCCGGGTGGTTGTGGCTTGGTCTCCACCAATCTTCTGGACATGGATGAGCTTGTTTCCGTCCTTGGTCACGGTTGACTAGAGTTAAATAAAAGGTCGGTATATTTTCCAGTTCAGTTAATGAAGTGCAGGGTAAATTCTTTGCTTATAGCAGTTAGCTATAGTAGTTACCTTGGCCGCAGTGAGTGTCTTAAGGGAGTATTTTCCACCGTTCTCGGTGATTTCAACGACGGGCTTGGCCTTCTCAGCGAGATTCCTGGCGATCATTCCAACACCTAATAGAGAAAGTGACATGAATTAAAATTTGGGGCACTTTGAGATTAATTGAAATTAAATATTAATTACAAATTTTCTTGGATTAATTGGTAAAATTGGCTTACCGACGGCCTTCAGGTATTCTCCGAAGTTGTCGGAGGAGATCATTTCGTACTTTCCAACGATGGACATGTGGATTGTTGTAGTTAGGATTGTTCCTAAAGGGTTAAGTAAGTGCTGGTAGTTAGTTATGTATGTCGTTATACAAGAACAGACTGAAATGAAATGTGCCAAGTCAACCGTGAATGATCGAAGTTATAGGAAAAGCAATCGACCCGCTTGTAATCATTTAATGATTATATTTTACTGCATATTACAAAGTATTACTCATATGCACGGTCAAAGTTCACCGCAAGTTCACTGTAACAAAGACTAAACTAAAATTCTGTCAAAAGTCCCAACACTAAAGTTCAAATTTATGACTACTCGTCATTGCCTGGATCGTAGCGGCTGATGGCTGATAAGGAAAATTGAGATAAATTATCATAATATCATGACTTATCTACTTTCCTTTATTATCACCGTGTATGTTGACAGTCAGTTGGGCAATTTAAATCTAAAGTAATTTGTCGGTTTTATTTAAGTTATAGTGTTATTACAATTAAGTTTTAAGAAGATGCTCTGCAATGTGCTTTCTGTTATGAGTATGGTTATACCTGATACATTTATTTCTAACGTCGTATAGTACCAAGAAAGGTATAGGAATTATAATTTGATTCCATGTGATACAGATCGGAAGTCAAATTCCACCGATTGTGAGGGAGGACACACAGCAACGTATAATGACCAAAAGCACGCCTGGGCGAAAATTTCAAATTTAATACCCTAACACACCCGGCTTTCTTTAGGGAACAGCAATCTTTGGGAACCGACCAAAAGTTTTTTAAAACCATAAATATCTATGAATCTCTGTACCCGGCTTTCTTTAGAACCCGATGATCCTTAGGAACGGTCAAAATTTTTAAATTTATTGTCTCAGACCCCTGAAGTCCTTTGAAAAACAGCGATTTTTATACGCCCGGTTTGCATTTGGTCATTTACGATATCAAATTAGCAGGAACATGATATTTCCTGGTTAGTGTACAATTCACATCTTTTCCTCATTTACTTTGTAAATTTTCTCCCATTTTATTTTATTAATTACCGCTTCGAGTGTTCCGTGAATACTTTAGTACTTATATAATGTGGCGACCCATTTTCTAGTAGTAGATTACATCCGCGAGCTGGAAATTGGTACCTAACTTACATTGTAAGCATAAGTAAGTTATAGCCATCGCTATATAAGCAGTAAGCATAGCATAAGTATATTTGTAGGCATAAAAATATCGTTGAGCATGGTAAATCTGAGCTAATTTGGGAAGCCGTAAACGTAATATTTTTTATTCCCAAGTATTTGACAACCCATCTTGTCGGTTGTTGAGTAGTAAAGTAATATATCAATAAAAGTAAGTTTGTAGAACTTTTCTGCGCTAGCACTTAACACGTTTAACAGACTGATGTACTAAATGATTCTGATAATGAAATGACTGACAGAAGATGTACTAAATATTCAGCATAAAAATTTAAAATTCCTTGGAGCAACTTGAGAGGGCTAATTACTTCAAGTATGCAAAACTAATTTCTTATTAATAGTATAGTCTACAGATCTTGCATTGCTTTTTTTCACTCCTACATCTGACATCTACATAGTGGAGGTGTAGGCGCATCGATGTACAGCCTTCCTGGAATGATCTTTTTATTTTATATTGGGCGAGGGCGAGGCTGTTTTTTATTTAAAAA
>JAHZND010001426.1:0-11789 GCA_027744115.1 Acrocyrtus sp. NNG-2020 | reverse complement strand
AGTTGATGAATCAGAATAATTGCTTACTTGTCTCGATCGTTTTTTTGACTTAACCAATTTAGATTTCTGCTGCTCTGGAACTTCCATACGTACACGTTATGAACTACACAGAACGTTTTAGATTTGAGATAAAATAATGAATATTTTTAGGAATTTTTTGTATTTTTCACTTCACCCCTACACTGACAAGCTTAGAGACTACTGTAGGTAAACCGTGTGGTTGGTTCCACAGTCCAAGCAAGACTCGGTAATAAGTAATGTGTTCTTCTGGTCTACTCACCAAGCAAGTCAATAATGAAATTGATCATTAATTTTCAATTTACCCTAGAATAATCGCCGCTACCGATAATGAATTTAGGGATCCTGTAAGGGATTTGCGACGAGAAGAACGAGATGAAAATGCCAGCAATGATTATGGCGTAGCATCCTACGGAATTCCGTGAGTATTAAACCGAAAATAAGTATATTAGCTAGAAAATACAATTTAAAGGCTGAAAATAGCCAAACTAACCATCACAACATTTTAATGGTAAATATTTAAGAGAATTAATTTCTGCTGTTACAGGCTTCGCTGCAATCGAGACATTTATCTCAAAGGGCTAAAGTTCCTTGGAGTTAATAGCAAGTCCGAAGTCAATGACATGGTCGTGATGGTGGCGATGGAGGCGGGGATCAGCTCGAAAGGGTTGAGTTAGTTAGTTAATCTTTATTGAATTGTTCCGAGTAATCAATTGACATTTACAATTGGTTTTCACACTTAACAATATCTCCACCTTACAATAGCTTAGGCAACTAAACAATCCAAATAATTATACCAGTTCCCTCTATCAAACAAAATCTTATCTTTACACATAATGAGAAGGAGCAGCAGCCATTTCTCACTCACTCACCTAAATTTACTCGGACTTCGGCTTGTTGCTTGAGGAGAACTGAGAAAAAAAGGAGATGAGGTTTGGCAATGGCTTCGTGCTGTTGGCACTGTCTCCAAGTAGGTTGAGACTTGTGAGGGATTCAAGATAAAAAAAATCTACGATTTTTTTTTCAAACAGAAAGAAAATCCTGAAATCCAGTAGGTGAGAGAAGAGTAAAAAGAGACATATTTTTTGAAGACGTAGGACGGCAGCTTCAAGATAGAATAAAAATGTAACATTGAACTGAGTGGTATGCACTTGCTCCCATTGACCCCAAATAGCACTAGTTGCTGCCTACGCAGAGCGTGCTTTTTTTTATTTCAGGATGCGGATGCATTATTTTATTTTTTTGCAAAAAAATGAGATTTCCAAAAGAGAAGATTTTTTTGTGTGAAGAATTTGAACTTTCGGTAAAATGAAAGTTATATTTGACAAATTAAATGTGCTCGTCTGGTTTTTCTCAGTTGTTTTTTTTGGTAGGAAACACTTTTCCGCTCGGTTGTTGCGTTTTCTCCCCTCCAATGGCGGAACCACAAGGCACATGTCGTCACCGCACAGGAATTAGCTGAGTTGTCACAGTTGCAACGCTGCAGCGGTTTAAAATAAAAAAAAGTGCTCACCTGCGTCATTATTACAATAGCGCCGCTCACTGTAAAAAAATATTCCCTTGAGCCTTCACTTGACACTGACTGAGCGCATTACAAATTGCACAGCTTTTCTTTAGCATTGTTTTTTGCACTAGTAATAGAAAACGAGCAAAGCTCATATAATCTCCCAAGAGGAGGAGGAGGAGGAGGATGCAAGCACACCTGCAAAAATGTATTTAATTTTACCCACGCGTATTACAAAGGCATATCATGCACTGCCAAGCTATTTCCTTCCTTTTCAGTGCATTTTATATTTTTTTGTTGCAAATCTACATCCTTTTTATCGCACCTATAAAAAATTATTTTGAAAGTATTTATTTCTCAATGAGTGCATTTTCCTATAAGTGACATGATATAATTTTTTGCGATAATAATATCAGATTGAAAAAGCATTTTTTTTCACTTTTTTCTGCTATTTTTTCCCTTTGTGGTGACTGGGGCGACCTGCGAAAAATGCGTAGTTAAAACCCGATCGAGCTCTTCGCATCCGTATCCTTTTGCCCTAAATGCAAATTATTTTTTTAAAGGCTACTCAGGCTGGTTCTCCTTTGCTCAGCGAGCAGAATATATCAGATCAGAACAGAAGAAGCTGATATTTGCTCGTCCTTTCAACCAAAAAGTATCTAAATTTTTTTGGCTCAGGTAGAAGGGAATAATATTTTGTGAGGTAGAAAAAGTACCGCTACAGTAAAAAGAGAGCCAGCTTGTTTGTAGGTAAAAAAGGGAGGGTGGCAGGAGAAGATTTTGTGTGGTGGGACTACTTTAGTCCTTGTGTGAGCTAAAACGTAGTAAAAAACGCGACAACTCAGATTTTTCAGGCTGTTTTGCCCGTTCATTAATTTAATAAAATGGCAGTAAGAGAGAAAAAGCCAGTCTTCATGGTCAGTCCGAAAAAAAAACAATTTTTGAGCTGATACACACGGCATAGTAATCAGAGGGAATGCAAAACATGTCCGAAGCAATATTTTTTTCTTCTTCTTCTCCTTCTTGGACGCCAGCCAGAAAAGTTGTAGGGAAAAATATGAATCATAGAAAAGAGGCGAAGAAGGGTAGTAAAAGAGGAGCATTCCTCCACCTAAGCCCATTCTGTGGGTAGGGTTACAAGTACTATTCGAAAAATGCTAATTGACTGTCATAATAACGATCTTTTAGTAGGTGTACTTGCCAAAATAACAGAGCTATCGTGGACACTGAAAAAAAAACCTGAAGGTGCAACAATAACAGGATCCATGTCGCGATAGAATTTTACCTTTTGTTCGCTGTACAATAATTATCACAGGACTTTTTAGGAGAAAAAAAATTCATTTTTTCGGGTCGTTTTTTCTCCCAAAAAAAATTGGTTCAATACAGTATTATTGGGATACTTTAGCAACCGGAAAGAGAAGAGTTTACTGGAAAGAAGTGTTTTTTTTATTTGAATGGCACAACTTTGACTTTGTTTGCACACTTTAACATAGGCAGTGTGACATGTTCATTTTTTTGTGAGATGCGTTTCGCAAACTCTTCAGGTAGAGTGGACTGGGTGAGCGTGAGGGAAAATAACAGTACTGCAAAATAGCTGTAGTAGTAGAACAGGTAAGTCCGCCGATTTATTCACCAAATACTGGATTTCGGTGGAATTTTAGGCCTTCCTCAGCCTCTCACCATCATCATCTGCACAATTCAACCCACTCACCTTGGTGCTGTAGTTCATAGCGACAACTCTCTGAGGAAGGAGCCACTATCCCGAAATATTTTTTATGGGAATGATGGCAAGTGTCATGAAGCGAATAAAAACGATTTTTTTTTATTTAGTGGGTAGAAAAGTGGCCCTCTTTTTTCCCCTCACTCTCACGTTGCAACCGTCAGCTCCAGCACGAGTGAAACATGTGAAAAGGGTGAGATGAGGATGACGGGAAGTGAACATGACACCTTTTCTTCCCTCACTTTGCTTCCAATTCCCAATCCCCTTTCCCGAACTCAATCAATATATAATTTCCAATGGAAATTGTCCCGTAACATTTCCCCCTACAGCATCCCATTTCCAGTTTTGTGCTCCCGGTCGGAAATGAAAATACAATTTGCCAAAAAATGTACTTCCCCAATTTTCAGCTAACAACCTACATTCAAATTTATTTGAGAAAAAAAAAGTTAATCTAGCTCCCATCTCACCATCTCAGCTTATGTGCTAGGAAACGCTTCAAATATGAATCCCACCTGCAAACGCATTTCTTTTTTTATTGTAGCAGCTAGGAAATAGCCCAAAAAAATTATTTTCATTTTAAACATTTGAATTGAAACGGTAATATTTTTTGGCTGCATCCACCCGTACACAAGACCTATTTTACTCGCTTGATGGACAGCACTTGCAGCGTGATGAGGAGATGAGCGCAGACGATTTGTAATGATAGGTATGGAGGAGGAAAAATGAAAAATCTTTGTATGAAATTGTTTTATTTTTTCATCCCCTTCAAAGATATTATTTTTTTTTTGATGGACAGCACTTGCAGCGTGATGAGCGCAGACGATTTGTAATGATAGGTATGGAGGAGGAAAAATGAAAAATCTTTGTATGAAATTGTTTTATTTTTTCATCCCCTTCAAAGATATTATTTTTTTCTCCGTAAATGCCTAAATTACACCAAAATGTGTAGAAACATCGTATCAAAGTGATTTTCTTCGGTGCTATCTTTTGATTGCAATTTTCTTTCGAAAAACTGGTCAGTGGCCATAAACACTCTGCAATGATATGAGCAAGTGCTAATCATTCCTGTATTTCTTCTTCTTCTTCCCCTCTGCTATTACACAACAGTCAAAATTTTTGTATCAGAGAGCTAAGAAGCAATTAACACGGCAAAATATTTTTTCCTCATCCTAATATGACATGACATAGTGAGCACTGTTAAAATTTAATTAGTCAAAAACTGCGATATGTGGTCATACCAAAGAAAATATTTTTTTTCTCTATATTTCGGCTCAAAAACAGGTATTTTTTTGTTTCGTTTGCTGACGGTGGTAGGACGAGGTCGTTTCGGTGTAGAGATGTCGATGAAAAAAATAAAAAAAATCAGGCATGAAACATCCTCCTCTCTTCTCTCCCCTGCATATTCTGACCGGGGAAGGACAAGGTTGATGATGAGAGTGCCGTTGCTCGTGGTGCGTTCCTAAAAAAAATTCCTGATTTGCTTGACACACTCCTTAAAACTTTTATCTGGTGGTGGGTTGAATAGGGGAAATTCTCTTTTTTTTCTGTAGAGTAGAATGAGACGAGGGAGGGAGAAGAAAAAAAAATAATGTGTACTGTGACCAGTTTTTTTAAAATTTTTCTTCTTGCTGGCCGAGGCATAAAAGGAAAGGCCAAAAAGTGGAAGAGTAAAGTGCGGAGTATCAGAATCAGGACCAGTAAAATAAACGTAGCTGTTTCATCAGCGAAAACCTAAATAATCTGGTATTACAGGTTTAACCCAGAAACTGAGCAAAAATGTAATGAATTCTTTTAGGCAAAAAAATATAATTCATTTTTCTCTGCACCCCTGCAAAAACGTTTCAGTGAGAAGGAGTAAAAAGTAAAAGAAACAACTACGGAGAGAGAGCCTCTCTTTTTTTCACATCCGTCTCCCAAAAAAATAATAATTCGTTTTTTTTTCAGCTAAACGCCAGCCCTGAATTCAACAAACTGATCCATTTGTGGTCAACAAAATAGCGATGGCCCACCAGAAAATGGACTACATTTTGCAGAGAGGATCTTGAGAAAAACGAGATTTGAGGCTGAACCCATATAAAACCTGCGCTGAAATGAGTTTGGCTAAAAGAGCCCTGTTTCGTTTGAAATGATCTCTTGAAATCCACTTGCCAAAAAAAGATGAGAAGGCTGTCTGAAGAGAGAAAAAAAGGGTGGCTTGACATGACCTGATTTTGAAACGACAGAGTGATGAAATATATCCCTTATCTAGGGAAATATGCTGAACCAGTCGATCCCAACTTTACTTTGTTACGTCATCCTCAAAAAAAATGAAAATAAGAGGCTGGCACACTCTTCTTTGCACTGACATTGCAAATTTTCATTCCTGCACAAACAAGTCCCGAAAAGAAATTGGAGGAAAAACGGGCTCTCCAGACTTCATTAAAATGACACAATGTTTACATTATGTCACTGGAAAAAGTGCGGCAAATAATCCAGAGAAATATAAGCGAAGCTCTGGGAATTGTCTAAGTAGCTTTTCCGCCCGGAGGAACACTCCATCAGCGATATCGCTTATGTAAGCGATACCCTCTGTGCATCCCACATGCAATAATTTTTGCAAAAAATAAAACCCAAAAACAGTATCCGTTTTCTTTTTCTACGATAACAACATCTCCGTTTCAGAATTATTCTTTAAAATGGCAAAAAGAATTTTTTGACAGCGGTACACGTGTTGCAGTGTGGCTTTAGAGCTCTCTCCAATTTCTGTATCCGGCTGACCTTAAAACAGCGCTAAAGTGGAGCATGTCGCAGATTACCCCAAACAAGTAAATTTTCATTTTGGTCAGGTGAGCCAAACCCAGCTTCAATTTCTCTGTACTAAATTGATTACGAAACTTGAATAAAAAAGTTTTTATTTTTTCCTTCGGGCTGTGCAGCGATATGAAGAGAGCTTCTTTCAATGTTTCAAGACACGGAAAAATTTTTTTTGCTGCCGGTCACTCAAAAAAAATGATGCGGTAGTAAACCTTATTCCGCTGTCATTCCTCTCTCTCTCCGTGAAAAAACCTCTCACTGGTCTCACTGTTAAAACAAATTTTTTGTTCGGTGTCGAAGAATTTTTTTTTATTTTCTACCTGTATCTCATGAGCACTTTTTCTCTGAAGAAACTCGTCATGACTCACATTTTTCTTGATGATGTGTGCGTGCTCCACTTCTTGCCGTAGAAAAAAAAATTTCAAGGATACGTTAGTACCCCGTACCGGTCCGAAAATCATGAAAAGCGAAAAAAAATCATTAGAAAGTGGGCCGAGAAGGACTCGAGATTTTCATCTTTTTTTCTAGCATTTTTTATCATGACTGAGAGTGTCAACGAGTTAAATGAGTTGCTAAGCACTTTTCCTCATTATTACTTTCAGTACAGCTCATTTTCTCCCTCCCCCTCACTTAATTACAAGGAAAAAAAGGTGCTCATGGTCATGGTCACTGTACAAGAACAAGTCGTCCAAGGATGTCTTTTCTTCCTCCTTTGGGCCACCTTCACCTCCCCCGTTCCATTTCTTTTATGGGTTAGGAGGCACGCAAAAAACAAGAGGAAAAATCCTCCTTTTTCCTCCGACACTCGCACTTTCCTCCCTGCCCACTCCCAGTTTCAATTGTTTCGGAAAAACCAAGAGAAAAAAATATATTTATCGGCTGATTAGGCAAAACCGAAACAAGGTCTAATTAATAAAAAAAATTCCCTCCCCAAAGTCATTAGTGAGGAGCAGGCTAAAAAATGAATTTGTTTCCCTTCTCTTTTACTCCCCTAACAAAAAAAAGAGACAAAATCAGCTCATTCATTTTTTTTCTTAGAGTTGCCGTGACAGGGAAAATGAAATGGATACTCTCCCTAGTCCCTGCAGCAGCCTCCTTCTTATCATAATTTTTTATTGCACATAGCACCAAGCGGTGCACTGTCGCGGCTTTAATCGCCAAGTTCAAGGTGTGTTCCGCGAATGTTTTCTATTTCTCATCAAGCTCATTCGCACTCACATTCTCAAAGGAAAAAAATACTACACCACCACCATCGCATTCCGTCACAGGATGAGTAATGTAACTCACGTTTCCGGTTAGTAGGCCTTCTGCAGACAACCACTTTTTATGTATGGCAAACGAGCGATTTTTTAAAAATCGCCTTCGCAATATAAAAAAATGCTCTTGCGGAGAGTTTTAAAGTGTTTTCAAGTCTATCCCTTTTCCTTTTTTTGTCGCTCATTGTTTTCATCGTGTAACAATGGATTATGTATAGCGAGTTGAACAATGTGACGGCGAGAGCAACACTGAGCACTCCCTCATTACTCGCAGATGTAATGAAAAACTGCAGTCGCTCAGCTAAAAAAGAATAGTGCAACGCTCTCAAAAACGAGCTCAGCATACCCTTTCCCTCGTGAGTACTCCTAATCCCGTTAATAAAAGTTAATTAATGAGCGCAATTAACAATATTTAAATGGTTATTATAGCTTCCAGCGAAAATCATAAATTTAGGTAGGAATTTATTCTTTTTGCTGGGCCTTCAAAGGAAAAACAAAACTTTTGGCAAAGCATGAAAAAATAATAATTTTAAGGAGCTGTCAGCCCTCCTCTCGTTTGTCACTCTTATCGCAAGTGAAACGAAAAATGCGAGTTGCGAAAAGCTTTAGGAAAGCAAAGGTTTTTCGGACTTGCCTTTATTGTCATGAATAAAAAAAGGAAGTTTTAGGGAATGAGGCTGCTCAGCCAAAAACTCATTTTCATTCGTATAAAGTAAAAAAAATCCGTTTTTACACGACTTTAATCTCGTTCCTGTTGAGTGACCCAAAACACAAATCGTTTAGGCTTTTCCCCATATCTCTCTCGTGGGCAGAAATATATTTTTTTTATGTGCGTGCCACCTTCGCATGAAATTATGTTTTTGTGGCCTTGATTTAAAAAGTGAGAAGAAAAAGTGTACAATAAAAACATAATTTAAATGACATTTTCCACTCAAAAGCTAATACTATGCAAATCCGCAATAATATATTTTTTGGGGGAAGAGAAGAGGTTTCTCCAAAAAAATGAAACTTATTTTTTTGAGGAGAGAGGAGCAATGAACCATCACATTTAATAAACGTTCATGGTTTTGAGTAGGTGTGATGTGGTCAGTGCAAAAAAATATATATTTTTTTATGAATATTCATGCGCCAAATAGCCTGACATAAAACAGAACAGACTCATGTCAGAGAAGATACCCTTTTTCCCTTGTATAGCCCTCACATTTTTCGCACATTTTCTAGAACTAAAGTGGCTACAAATTAGAGAACTTATAGAGAAGAAGGAATAAAAAAAACTTGTCGGTTTTGTATCCTAAAACGAGTTAATTGGCAATAAGCTAAAGAGCTACAACTCTTATTGCGAGAGAAATTTCTTATTGGTGAAGAACAAATTGGTTTTTTAGCCGTCCACAGTCATAAAATGTTGGCGCTAAGATACCAAGTTTTTTGACACTTTTGCTTATTCAAAAGTTACAGTAGGGGATGGTTACGAAGGAGATCTCACAAGAAAAAGTTTTTTTTTGAGTGAAAGACAATGACCAGTAGGTGAGTGGTGGTGAATGGTGTGGAGGTGATTTTGCTGAGAGGATGTGGCTCTGCGACAAGCTGAAAACCTGATGCAAGTCGATACATATTTTTTATAGATTGAATTGATAAACGCTGCAATAAACCAATTTTGAAATTTGGTAGCGATATAACCGATGAAGTAGAAAATTGTTAAATAATGGATGTTTACGCAAGCTATTTTCACTAGTCAGCAAAAAAATGCATAAATTAATTTGATTTTAGAAGCAAAATTGCATATATTTTTCGGGTAGTGTGCCATCGCCATATTATCCCTCAGAAAAAAACTGCATTTTTGGGTTTTCAGTGCATAAAATGCAATACCTGAGCTAAAAAAAATAATTCCCGATTTGCATTTTAAATTAGAGAGGTGACTAAAGAGGAGAACGTGAATGAGAATTTGAGGAAAAATCTTCACTTGAAAGCTGCTTATTTGAATGTTGGCGACAAAAGCTAGCCGCAGTACAAACTTGCCAGTGTTTTTACAGCATAAAATTTTTTTGTGCAAATCTTAATTAAAGAGCTGCGCTCGTTTTTATTTCTCTTACAAAGCGGATCTTGCTCTTAATTTTCTTTGCAAAAGTAGACAAAATTGTTGTGTTCATTCACATCCTTTTTTGTTACTAGTCGCACGTGTCTACTACTCACACACAAGCATATTATCGTTTGCGGCCACTTCGTTTATCTCACCCAAAGCAAAAATAAAATTTTTATGAATGGGATGATGCTCACACGTAACAGGAACAGCTCTCTACTCTTGAGCTTATCGTCACCATCCACAAGTTTGATAGTGGAACTTTTTGACAGAAAAACTGACTACAAAAAAGGAAGTTATTGCAAGAGACTTATTCTTCTTCCACCCAATCATTCGCTTGCTAGAGAGAAGTTTCAAAAACGGAGCCATTCATAGCGAAATCGTTATATGAAATGGTTCTAGGTGCAGGTGGCCACTAAAGGGAAACCTACTGATTAAATGGACACTCGACTAAAGCAAAAACTGTAATTCGAGAGGGTCGATTTTTTTTATCAAACTGAACCTGATTTGCAACA
Organism: Acrocyrtus sp. NNG-2020; assembly: GCA_027744115.1. Lineage (NCBI taxonomy): Eukaryota > Metazoa > Arthropoda > Collembola > Entomobryomorpha > Entomobryidae > Acrocyrtus > Acrocyrtus sp. NNG-2020. Next base: position 1,906 of record JAHZND010001426.1, on the reverse strand, counting down.
ACAAATAAAATGTTGAGGAATTGTGTATGCGCTTTGTCTAAGAAATCTTCACTCCTTTTTTTCATTACTCCTTCGAAAATGCACAGCTTCCAATTCATCACCAATTTTTTTTGCTTGCTACAGCTTGTTATGACAAGGTGAAAGTTTTTTTTTCTAAAATGATGGGATCATATCAAAAAAAAATCAATGGACGTAATGCAATCCTCAATCCTGCAGAGAGAATAATTTTTTTTTCTGGGGATGAGCGTAACAGAAGCGGCAGAGCGTCATTTTTCCTTTCCTTTTCCAATTTTATGAATAGAGGGACAGGCTTCAGGATGAGGAGAAAAAAAATATTTAACTAGATTTCTAGTTGTGAGGTCCCCTGCAGAACTTTTGCAAAAAAAGGGTGAGGCTATAAGGGCCAATCAATAAATTTTGTTTTAGAGCTCTCGTGCCAGACCATTTGTGTAAAAAATTTTGCATGGCAGTTTTATAAAATGCGCACAGGATCATATAGATGGGGCCGCCAAGTTCATGGTTTTTCGCAGTGAGCCACCTCCATAAAAAAATAAAATCTGAGAGAGTAACTGAACAAGCAAATTTCCTCGTCGAAATAAATATTGCATTTCGATGTTTTCCTCAAATATATTTTTTAAAAAATAAAAAGGAATTTCTACCGTTTTTACTATATATTTTTTTTTAAATAAACGGAAAAATGTATTCTCCTAGTGCCCTATTGAACTAGAAATGCGGGTGAATCCCTAAAAATCTATAAAAATCTGAATTCGCAGTTATTTATTTAGTGCGAAAAATGTTTACACCGGAACGGATCAGCCACTACATCGTAACTGCATTCACCTATCAACAATTAATTGCGAATTATTATGCTTTCAGTAGCAAATAAGAAAAAAATCATTTTTTTTATCAAAACCCATTTCTCTACCTTTAAAAAAATTAGCAAGTTCACTACTAGAAGTGTTTACTAGCGCATTTAGTAACGGCAGTCTAATAATAAGCTTAGTTAGCTCTGCGCTATATGCTCTCCTCTGCGTAGGCATCACCACTCCAACTCCTCATCTATTTTTACTACTTTTAATGACTCTTTGATTTTCACACCTTACAATTTTCTCGTATTGCAAAAATAATTTAATTTTTTTTGGTGCTCCTGATTACTAATTTTTTTCACCTAGTTAATATTATTGCAACTTATAGCCTCTCTATTTTTTTTTGCTCTGCTTCACCTTTTTTGAGACATGCTATTAGCTATAAGCTCTACATTGTTTGCACTTTTTCGGCCACACAAGCCATAACTGTAAATTTGGGATGAACCTGACGAACATCTTTTTTTTTTAAATAAAAATATAGTTTGCAAGCCCCATTTTTATTAAAGGGTTGAGTGGGAGTAGTATCATCGCGAAAATCAATAGTGGCGCTATAAAAAATTTTTTAAGTGCTTCTTTTACAAGCATCTAATTTGTATACTTTTTTATGATTCTTACTGATTTTGGGGGTAAGCATGAGTGATGATGTGCCTAAATTAAGGTAAAGACAGCAAAAATATATTAACAAGGAAATATACTTTCATAGATCACTACCAAAGCCCCATAAATTATTGGAAGCGTAGAAATCATATTTTCTTTTAAAAATTAAGCATTGTTTTCGAAACTTTTTTTTTTCAAAAGTGCATAATATTTTCACTCACTGGTCAATGCAAATATTATTTTTAAGGAGCTGTAGCTCTCTCCTCTAGCGCTCTATAATAGAGGATGATAGTGGTGCAGTTCTCCTGATAGGTCCCTTGAAAAAAATATCAATTTTCACAACATTGCCCCTGAATACTAATGACAAAAGTCTTTTTCTCCAGTAAACCGCATCAATTTTTTTTACAACAGTTGTGCCCTTCTCCTTTTAAACTTTCATTTTT
>JAHZND010001425.1:0-12302 GCA_027744115.1 Acrocyrtus sp. NNG-2020 | reverse complement strand
GAAACTGGGCAAAACCGCTGCAAACTCGTCAGGAAGACGAGTATACGGTTTTGACAAGCCCTCACGACGAGCAACCCAAGAGGAAAGTTGATGAAGATCTGTCCCTTTTCCACCCACCAGCCATGTGACTCTCCTTTGTAGGGTGACGATCAGTCGGTGCAAGTTTGGAGGAAGCACTAGCCTGCCACTCTCATGTAGCTTAAGAACTTTGGGTATACTTCCGTTTCTTACACAGCAGTAGTAAGTATGACCCTCGTTGGTGTACAACGTGCAGCCACTCATGCTTCCAATGAGCATATCAGTTTCCAAAAGTGAGTGCAATGTGGATGGCGCGGATGGAACGGGTGTAAAAGTTATCGAAGAGAAGACATTTTCTTGATATCGATAGCAGATTATTAGTGCAAGGAAAGCCCAAACCCCGAACAACACCATGTTTCTGGTTAATGTTGATGCAGAGGGACATCCTTGATAAAGAAGTAGACAGAGGATTCCAACCAGTTGGATTACATGACGCTGGACAATATTAGTTGAGAGAAACGCAAACTTAACTTTTGTTATTTTAAAGTATTCATCAATTACTAAAACGTAAGCAATAGAAACACCGCTTCCTGCTAGTAGGAGCCATATGTCCCAACCAAATGGATACAGCATCCCTTCAATACGAGTCTGAAGTTTTAAACGAGAAATATCCCGATGCATGATTGCAAATTTATAATAAACGTGTTGGGCCCCAAAGGGCAGCCACTTAAAATTTTGCTTGTAGTACAATTGTATATTCTCGTCCGTTAAAGTATTTTCAGCTATAATTCCATGAACAACAAAATCTCTCTCCAATAGCAACGTAGCATTCAGCTTTTCAGCAATAAATATTATTCCACATTTAAGTGGACTAATTGCAACGTGGTTTCCAGGTGTGTAGAGTTTGCAGACCTCCTTGGAGTTATCCTTTCCTTCGTAAATAAAACGATGAAAGCGATTCCACAAAGAAGGTATTTGGACATGTATTCTAATTCCTTCCATTCTTTCATAAAAATTCAGCCAGACAGTCTTGAGATCGGTCACGCACTTTGACTGTGGTATTATATACAGGCCGCCCCCATTATTACCATATAGTAGGCCCACAAAATATGCCTGCTTAAAATCATTTATCAATATTATAATTGAGCTTGAAAGATAATCCAAATACAGGAAGGGAATGCTACTATACATTTTTTCAGACCAAAAGAGTGTTCCAATCATCAGAGAACCTTGAATGGATTTCATGTCTGCCCGGAAAATTCGGAAAGCATACACATCATCAGGAAGGAGATCAACTGTGCAAAGTGACAATGTCCGCCTGTAAGCAGAAATTAGATGGATTGTTTCAGATTCCATTATATCGCCCTCAAAAGTTTTGAAGGTGACAGGAACCGTCTCCCGAAATGTTGGAGCTTCCATTATAATGTGAAGCGCTCTGTGATGCACATCCCAGTACTTGTGACAAGTCGTATTCGCTTTATAGCAGATACTGCGTTTTTTAGTTTTCAGAATTCTGTCGCTAAGACTATAGTGGTAGTATGTAAACGAGCAATGTCTCACAGCAAAGAGTTCCTGGGGGAGGTCTCGTTGTTCCGGTACGGAAAGAGCCTGATTCCAGTACACTTGGAATGGAAAGAAAATGAAAACAGCGGGAACAAATATGCCTTCCATCATCACAAACATTTGATAGCAGCAGAGATTTTAAAGGATATGATTTGAAGTTTGGTTACTTCCAAGTTGCTCAAGTAACTGTCAGCTTTTTCACTAGTTACCAGCGAACATATGAATACCTTAGCAACAGAAAAAACTTATTCCAATTTGGCGCCATGATATAGAATTTTCATTTAGATAGTAATTTCAGTCGGGCAAAAACATAAATTCCAATTTCCGCTCCGTCTTTAATTTGTAGCTTGAAAATTGGTATTGAGTAGTAAGATTGTAATAAATGAACTAATTGCGTGCTAACATTTTCCTACATATTGACCATCGTTCTACTTTTTTCCCTTCAATTTCTGCCATGTATGAATTTACCGTTGAACACAAAGATGTGTCACGCAAACATAAAACAAAAGAGTTGTCTATTTCCAAACACACAAAGTGGACAGCATAACAATGAACGTAGGTATTTATTATTATATTTTTAATCGAATGGTCATTCATCTAACTTCTTCCCCTCTGAAAATAAAAAAAATTAACTCAATATTGAAATGCTAGTTAAATAATATTCCGTAATATTAATATTTTCTTTCATTATATTGAATCGGCAGGATTGCATTTGTAGTAGTCCATGACAGTTAGCAAAATGACCTCGAAGCTGATTGAAACAAAAATTTAAAAGGATCCTCCGCTTTGAAAAATTTAGAGGGCGTCTTCACAAGTCGTCTTTGTTCATTGGCTAGACTTTTCTCAGAATTTCTCACAAAAATGTTCTTTTTGTCATTGGATTTTCTGGTGTACTGCTCCAGACACCTCTTCTCCACGAATTGATCACAAATACCTAGCCGGGATAGACAGCTAGGTATGGGTGAATTGCAAACTCGAATGCCTGGCTGTAGAACGTTTTCTCAGCTCCCCTTGAAGCCACCGAGCTGGACTTGGGAGGCAGGCGGGGGTGGCTTTAAGGGAAAAGAAGCTTCGTCAAAGCTTTTAATTGAATTAATGCATCCTACAAAACAACTACCATGAATGAATAGGCAGCCATCTTTGCGAAAACCAACTCGAAGGAAATCTGGTAAAAGCTAAAATTAATCTCTGTGTGCCGTGCTCACTAAAATTACGAATCTGTTAGAGTCGGAAGCTTAGCTTTTTTGATTGTGAGTTGGCTTTTAGCGATCTTACAATTATTTTAGATAAATAATTTGTTTTTGCGTCCGGTAGTGGTAGTCCTTTATCATTATGAGTAATTTGAGGTTAGTGTCTAGTGTCAAATCCGACTCCTCCAGTAATCACCGTTTGCAAGCAGAAATGGAGGAGCTGAAGCAAGCAAATGTGGATTTACGAGAACTTATCACAGAGCAAGGACGATTTTTGAAAAGTCTTATCTCTTCAACTAACATAAAAGTTGCCCACTCGTTCAGCCCAAAGATAAAGTTCTTAAAGACAGCCCAATTGGAGTTAGAAAACGAGCTAAAGACAGTGAAAAAATTAGTCGAGGTGGTCGTCAATGGTAGTGGTGGCGATAATGGTAGACAAAAAGTGGATACAAATTCCGTCCAATTGGCCTTATCTAACTTGGAGTCACGCATTTTAGAAATTTCCAGGGTAGTTGGTCTAAATAACAACAGAGAACCTTCAAATTCTACAATAGAAATAACGGAATTAAAATATGAAGTTGATGATGATGGTCCAAGTAGGAACACGGCTTCTTCAAACTCCACAGTAGAAATTACAGACTTGAAATATGAGTGTGGTGATGGTGAAGGTAACGATGTTCGTCATGGTTCCGAATTGACGCAATTTTTCACGCAAATTGAAAACTTTCTGGGACCTGAACAAGTTGAATATGTATGCAGTCTTCCAAGGCCTACGGAACAGGAACCAGGACAATTTGGGAGGATGATAAAACAAGAGTCCGAATATCTGATTCCAACGGTTGCCATAAAGACTGAGGAGACAATCCCTCAAAGCTATCCTCATGCTGGGCCAGTTTATGGTAAGGGAGAAGGAACTTAAAAATGAGTTGGCATATTTAGCAATGAATACAGCTCCTTCATTTCTGCCTTTTCTCCCATTCAAAAATAATATAATGAGAGTTGACATAGGAACTGTAAAAAGTCTTTCAAATTATTTTGCGGGAGCACTCCATTTGCCTTAGTCTATTTCAACATTTTGGTTTCAAAATTTAATTTTTAGGTGATTATGGTACAGGAGCTTATGCAGCTGGTTCTTCATTTAGTTCAGCTAATTTCAACTATAATTACCGTGGTAACAACTACAAGTACCATAATTCATTCAGTGGTGACGTCCAAGCATCACCTCCAGTGGGAATGAAGAGAATCAAATTGAGTCCAGAATGGCAGTAAATTAATAAAAAATATTAAATAGCATTCGATTTATAATTGTTGAAGACGATTTTTTAATTGACTGTTTATGTTTGTTTTACTTTGATTTCCAGGTCAAACTTTACTGTACCCAATTACTTTGAACAATTGTTTCAAGTTGTGGCTAAATTACTTCCTCCTTCATTTGCCTGTTCTCGACCTCAAAACGATGCAGTCGTAAATAGTGCAGTGGAAGAAATCCTTAGACTAATCGATCTCGCCAATGACAACGGAGAAGATCTTTGCCAAAAGGTCACTGGAACTGGGACATTCCTCCACTCTCTCCTTCCAGACTTTTACATGCTGACGTCCAAACAGTTTCACTCAATTGTAGAATGTCTGGTAGAGCGAGGGATCTACGCAATATTCGACATTCCAGGACTCTCCGGTGAAACTGTATTGCACAGAGCGGTGAAGAGATTGGAAGTTAGCAATGCTACTCTTCAGCTTTTGAAGTCAACTGGAGCTAATTTTAACGCTGTGGCGTCTTCGTCAGGAAATCCGGTGATATTTGATGCTATACAGAAAGATTCAAATTCTACTCTTATTGCTAATTTGGTTGAATGCGGAGCTGATTGGAAAGCTGTGAATGAGAAAGACGAAAGCAACGTGCTCCATGTTGCAGCCGGTCCTCGTGGCAACGCAGACATTTTGAAGTACCTGCTGGATTTAGGTGAAGTACCAGTCGATGCCACTAATAGTGTCGGTGATACTCCCCTTCATTTGTCTGTCCGAGCATACGAGCTTAATAATGGTTCAACAAAAATTAAGATGTAGAGGATCTTACTCCCCTTCAGTTGTTCAAGAAATTCAATAAGGTTGATGAGGAGGTGGAGAAACTCTTAACAAAGAAAGTAAAGCGAGAGAAGGAAACTGAAAACTGAGGCTTTATTATACTACTATCTAGTTTTTTACCGTAATATTTTAAGTGCTAAATATTAGTTAATTTTTAAATGCGATCGTTGTATGTAATCTGGGGTAAGATGACCAGGTATGGCGTAATAATGGGTAGGAAGGTATGTAGTTTGACATTCATGCAAAAATTTAAAGTACTTTGCTCAAAAAATAATGTTTAATTCTGGTGTAGATTAATAAAGCCAATTAGGTAGTTACCTACATTCGCTGATTTTGTAAACCATTCTACTTTGGAAAGTAAATTGGAATAATCAATTATTAGTAACTATGATTTTTTTACTTTCATTAACATTACGACTTTTATTATGTATATTTGTCAGTATTTGTCTCTGTATTAGTTAATTGTTTAATTGTTTACGGTCAACGTTAAGATCACTAAAAATGTACTCTTTGGGACTGTCTTTAAATTGAAGTTTGTATAATCGATTTTGATAGGTGGTTAAGGCTATCAGATTATGTAATGTACTGTATTCCATTCATTAAAATTATTTTGGCACTTGCGATTATCCGGTATCCACGTTACTATGTGGTTGTTTTCACAGAAGTATTATTGATAGATGAATGTGCAAGGTTTTTCCCATGCCACATGCAGTAAACTAGTCATTAGAATTCAGTCTACTGTACTGATTGACTATTAGTAGATGAGTGCACTCTCTGCATTACTATTGCATGGTCTTCTGTCTCTAGTATCCTCAGCAATTGAACTGGGTGCTGCAAAGTTTTAAATCACGGTTTGCACAGTAAAATAGCATGCTGAGTGCGTCTCAGTAATGATCCAGCAATTATTCTCTGCATGAATGAATACAGAGAAGATCTAAAAATGCACAAAGCTTTTTCCTTGTATGGTTATTATAAGCTCAGAACTTGAACAAAAGTGGTGGCACTCTGGCCAAATGCAGCTATTTAAACTTGAGTCTCGGTCCCAACAAGGTGTGGACGGTGTTGTGCAAAGAAAAACAAATTCATTAAAAGTTTACTTTGTCATTATTATTCACAGCGGTCGTTAGTGGTTCTGTAAAGCCATGTTTAAAAATAAAATTTTGGGGGCTTTGTCCCTGATTCTACTTTCCGAATTTTTAATTGAAGTTGGAACCGCTTCATCCGTGGATAATGACCTGACGTTAACGCTAAGTCAAAAAATGGCTTTAGATAAGGTAAGCATTGTTAAATGAAGAGAGTATAAATGTGTAAGTTTCCAGAAAATTCGTACATTCAGATATTGTATAAATGTTTAGTTTAAGAAGAGAATGCTGGAGCGTGGCAGTTTGCCCCATGAGTATATGAAGCAGGACATTTATCTGATAAGATGGCTCAGAGGTAAGCAACAACTCTCTTAAAATTTTTGAAGTGAATTTATAATTCAGGGCTATAGCGTGATTTATAAAATAATCGTGTTTTATATCTAACAGCCAAAGATTTCAACGTAGATCAAGCGGAGCAGATGTTGAGAGAGGTCAGTTTCACACTTTACGTGTTTAGGTTACTTTATATGTAGCTACTAAAATTGTACCTAATTTAGTGAGAAGTAGAATACTGGAAAATGACATTTTTACAGAACTTAAAATGGAGGAAGCAAAACAAAATGGATGGGATTTCGACGGAGAACTGGTCGGATTTTTTGGAGAGATTCCAGTACTATGTTGACACTGTTTCAAAAGACGGAGACCCAAGTATTTTTGATACTTAATGATTAATTAATGAATCTCATAATTCTTTGTAATTCCTAAATGTAGCCATTTTACACTACCATTTCTATTATCAGTTCTCAGCGGGAACTTTGGAGATTGGGACATCCGGTCTATCACAATTGAAGGTAAGATGCCAAGGATGGTCCGCTACCTCGCAAAGATGATGGAAGAAGCAGTAACGAAAGTGAGAGAGTTGCAGGAACAAGGAAAAAATGTACTGGGTTTAAGACTTAGACAATATGCCGTTTAAAAGTATTTTCCTTCTCCTTATCCGATATGCACTTTAATTTTGACGTTGTACATTGCAGGTGACGCAGTTTAATTTCATAGTGAACATGGACAATTACAATGTGGTCCAGCACGGTTGTCTTCAATGTGAGAAAATCCACCATGGAAAAATAATGTTTATTGTCTCATTATACAGAATAGTGCAAATAATTGGCTTACCATAAAAAATTTTTATTTCAGGCATATCCTTCTACCTTGGTTTAGTCGGCACTTACGAAAGCTACTTTCCTGGATTTGCCAATAATATCGTACTATTCAAAAGTAACAATAAAACAATTACATTTAATTGCAGGCAAATGCGTAGCCATTAATAGGTAGCTTAAAATAATGCAATTTTTTTTCTCTGAAGCGCCACCCGTGTTTGAAGTAGTGCTGGGAGTTCTCCGACCGGTTATGTCTCCTATAACCAGAAACTCACTTCGCGTGTACGGCTATGATAAGGCGCAATGGTCAAAGGCACTGCTGGACATTGTTGACGAGGACCAGTTGCCTCCTGATTTTGGAGGTACTTTTAAGAGAACTGAATAAACGCTATTGCGATAATTGCATCAATCAAGAACACACCAACCCGTAATATTTATTAATTAATATTCTCAAAAGTAAATTGTTATTTCCGACCAAAATAAATTTTCCTATCCGGAGAAAAATTTGGGTACTATAGTGGAAATTTTTTGTCTTGATAAAGCTAGCCAAGAATAATTACGATCTTTCTCGACTTCAAAGTCGTGGGAACTGATTTACTAAAAAAACAATTACATTGCCCGCTTTGAGTGTGCAATATAAAGCGCATAATAACCTGTGTTCTGTACTTTTCCACCTATGTATGTATGTAGAACACTCATATTATTGTTTTGGAAATGCTTGTTGTGGTCAATTTTGAGATGAGAATAAACAAGAAAAAAATCCCATACAAAAGACCCGAAGGTGATAATATTGCCTGCCTGCAGTTTCGTAAAGGAAAATTTGCGGTGCGAAGAATTTGAGCGACAGTATTTTTTTGCGAAGGTCAAAACTGAGCATTAATTATTTCATCAACTGGAACCATCTACAAGGCGGTACTGTAATTTAAATACCTATGCTACTTAAGCGTGCTATCTGTAAGATCAATGACGAGATGATTGCTGAGAAGCTCTAAACTGCTCATAAACTACAAAGTAAAATAAATTCTGCTTTTGAGATTTTGTTGTTAGAGCATAAATAAAGATTTTTGTATGGGGTGATTTAATTTTCCGCAGAAGCTGGAACCTAAAAGCTATTAAAACCATTTATTATTATATACCTAAGTAAAGTAAATTAATGCAGTAAATAATTTACGAATTTCATAATAATTCAAAGAACGTAATACAGGTCCGGCTTGTTAGATAAACTGATTCACTATAATAGGCAGGCGTATGGATACTTCATAGTCTGAGTTATAAGAGTATATAGCTCACTATTTTGTAGTTTTGTGCTATACCAACATAGCAAAAGCAAATTGGTAGCATTTCATGAGATGAAGCCGTCAAGGTAGCACAATACAGTACAATGCAGCTCTAATCTCTAAAACGATGATGTGATGTACGTCTTCTCCTTTGGAAAATCCAATTCAAGGTTCACATATATTATCCTGTGAAAATAGACAGCTAACGGACAGTAAAACGGAAAGAACCTGTAGCTTTTTTTAAAAAAAAATAACATCGTAATACACTGCAGGACTAATCCGCACCTTTTATATAACTTTAATTCGAAATTCAAAATTTACTTATTACGTTAAATTTATTTTGGAATAAATTCAATAAAAAATAGTTAAACGTTCTCACGGTTGTGGTTGCTCTCCTATTATTTTGAAATTCAACACTTTCTTTTAATCTTGGAGGAAATTTTTCGAAAGAAAATTCTTCAGCAAAGAAGGTTCCTCTTGTGGAGGCATTCATATCGGTAAATGCTCGAAGAGCCTTTACGTAGTAATTGATCGCACCAAAACAACTCACTTTGACTTGCATTACAGTATTTGCTTAGGTACGCGTAACATTTTTATATTGCTGGACTACTCTATTTTGTATTTGTTTGTGTGAATGATTTTAAAATCATTTTGAAAAGTTTAACTAAAGCCATATTGTATTCACCGTCCAAATGTAAACATCGCTCCAAAACAACGACAGAAATAAAAGCAATAAATTACCTATTAAATTACCATTTGGAAGAATATTATGCTAAGAGTAACCTGGTTAAATGAAATGAAAGTTATGACTTATGGTAAGGCCTACGGGGTAACGTGAGAACATTGTCAGAGTAACACAAAGCATCACATTTATTTCGAGTATTTTTTAATCGTTAACTACAAAACTTAATAAATTAAATTACTACAGAATATTTGCTAGGCTTTAATTTCAACAAAAAGCAGTACGAATGGACACATTAAATCAATTCTCATTGTTATTGCCATTTCCTAATTTCTACACTTACTTCCATGATTGTGCCATATATGTCATAGTTCAACTTCCATCTGCAGTGACTATGACTACTTTACACTATATGACTCCTCGGATAAGTGATATAAAATTTTCCATTTTGCACGGCACACAAGGATGTAAAAAAATCATTTAGGAAGTTGAAGATATCTAAAAGGGAGAGCAAATTTGTACTGGAAGTAGAAGCAATAATTTATTGCCTAGGTAAGTCTGTCGTAAAGTATACTGCATACACTCAATCATGTTGCAATAGCGTCTTGGTAGACTTCCATGAACATTTTATTCGCGTAATATCAAAACAAAAAATGCAGCGAGACAACTCAACACGTAACCGTCGCCTGACGCCTACTGGGCAAGTGTAGTCTAAAGGCAAGCTGCTAACCCTGTCTAATTGCCAATTGAATATAAATGTACCTCTTTAATAGATGTGAATGTATCGCTGATTTTGATGCAGTTTAAGGTGGACTAGAAGATGCCGTATTGGATAAAGGTCGCAAGTCGCAGTCAACTTGCTCCATGAACTTGGCTTTGGTATATAAGGAGAGGCGAGTTCTTAGTATCATCAGTTCATCTCACGCCTTCCTCACAAACTATCTTATCAACTCTCACTCTATTTTTGTTGGGAATTCCCTTCAAACCCAAAACCGCCAACATGCAAGTAAGTGTAATTTCTAAAATTGGATAAATACACTTCCTGAAAACGAACGACATTTGCTTTTCATAGTTTCAGTAATTCCTGAAACTTTACAGTGTCGCAAAAATTTAAGCTACTTAAAGAGTTTTCATAAATCATGTCTATCGTTTGCTATAGGCCCTTGTTTTCGCTGCCATCATTGCCTGCGCCTCCGCTGGACTCTTGGCCCCAGCCCCAGCTCTCCTCTCCGCCCCAATTGCTGCCCCACTCGCTGTCCCAGTCGCCAAGGCCATCGCCCCAGGTACATTCCAAAAACCTATACTTGTGTTTGATATAAAAGAAGGGTTACATTTTAATTTCCGGTGGACTGAAATTCTTGCATGGAAAACGTTTGCAGCCGATTTTTAACAATTATATATTTATAATTTACAGCTGCTGTCTCCACCGCTTACATCAACCGTGCCCGTAAGCGTCTCATTCAAAATTTGCATAAACGCTTTGAATTTAACTGCAATGGCAGATTGGGTAATTAAAATAATCTTTATTTATAATTAAACAGCAGCCGCCGCTCTCTTGGCCGCCCCAGCTCCAGTTGCCCTTGCCGCTCCAGCCATCGCTGCTCCAGTACGTACATATACCATCAGCATGAATAAATTGTTGTTCAGTCTAGAATTATATTGATGAAATTTAACGATTAATTTTTCAACTATTAGGTCGCTGTTGCCCACGCCGCCCCAGTTGCCCACGCTTTCGCTGCTCCAGTACGTACATATATGATCAGCACGAATCAATAATTCTTGCTGTCTAGAATTTTATTGAAGAAATTTAATGTTAAATATTTTGACTATTAGGTCGCTGTTGCTCACGCCGCCCCAATCGCCCACGCTGTCGCTGCCCCAGCCATCCTCGGTTAAATTTGAGAAGTATTATCATTAGAATTTTATTGATGAAATTTAACGATTAATTTTTCAACTATTAGGTCGCTGTTGCCCACGCCGCCCCAGTTGCCCACGCTTTCGCTGCTCCAGTACGTACATATATGATAAACACGCATCAATAATTCTTTCTCAGCCTGGAATTTTATTGAAGAATTTAACGATTAATATTTGAACTATAGGTCGCTGTTGCCCACGCCGCCCCAATTGCCCACGCTGTCGCTGCCCCAGCCATCCTCGGTTAAATTTGAGAAGTATTATTGACGAGATAACTACCTATCTCGAAAAATGATTTCGCTGTTAATGTGACCATGTTAATTTATTCGCACATTAATAAAAGACTTTAACACCAAAACTATTCGCCTAAGTGTATAGCATACTCGCTGTAATTTGTCATATATAATTCATATTGATGCATCTGAAGACGGAAAAGTCGGAAAACGGAAAATGGAACATCTCCGTCTGTCTTCTAAACAACTTATAAATTCATTCGGCTATTTTTGAGTCTCTCTAGGCAGGACTATGAAAAAGAATTCATGTTCAAAAATGTAAATTGTGTTCAATAAATCATTCACTGGGTAAAGGAAGCTTGAGAAGTATTATTGACGAGATAACTACCTATCTCGAAAAATGATTGTTAATGTGACCATGTTAATTTATTCGCACATTAATAAAAGACTTTAACACCAAAACTATTCGCCTAAGTGTATAGTATACTCGTTGTAATTTGTCATATATAATTCATATGGATGCATCTGAAAGCGGAAAAGTCGGAAAATGGAAAATAGAACATCTCCGTCCGTCTTCTAAGTCACTTATAAATTCATTCGGCTATTTTTGAGTCTCTCTAGGCAGGACTATGAAAAAGAATTCATGTTCAAAAATGTAAATTGTGTTCAATAAATCATTCACTGAGTAAGGGAAGCGAGCATTCATTTTTACACTATACTAAAGTGCTAGCAGACACTTTCTAATCTTTTATGTTTGAAGTGAACTTGCCGATTCTAAAGTATGTACCTACCGATGTAGCGTTCTGATATATGTACATACGACTAAAGTAATGATATTGCGAAACTTCTATTAAAACATCAGCATCAATAAATAATTTCATGCTAGGCAAAACTTTGCAGGCCTCCATTATTCTGGAAGTTATTTTACTTCTCCATTCTTCACTTACTCAAAGTCACTGTTCCGTAAATGACGAAAAATTTAATTTATCTTCTAGCATGCCCAACACAACACCTTTTAAGCATGGAATTATCTACAGTGAGAAAACTGTCTCCATCGTTTCCGCTTTGTACAGATGGTATGCTCCATTCTTTTTAGAATGGAAC
>JAHZND010001424.1:0-18641 GCA_027744115.1 Acrocyrtus sp. NNG-2020 | reverse complement strand
AACGCGTAATAACCCGCATCTGGCGGTCTCGTAGGTCCGCGGTAAGGTATAGCCGGGCCGATATCCGGCCTTAGAGACGACGTCAAAACGGAAGAATCGTAAATAGGGCGCACCGGCCGCTTTTCAGCTCTCTTGGGGCTAGAAGCATCTAGATAAGATAAGGGAGATGGAAGAGAAAGTGCCAGAAAAAGAAAAAAATATATCGAGAAAAATACACTGAAAAATATTGAACACGATGGAAAAACAGTTTGTACGAAATTTTACAGAAAATGCATAATTATTCACTGAAGACATTTAATTTATCACTATCAAATAAGATGCGCTGTGAAAACATGCTCAAGTTTAACTTTTTTTACAAGTCGGAACAAGTTTAGTAAGTTGCGGTTAGGTTACAAAAGCAATAAAAATATTATTTAACTGATGCCAGGAAAGAAACAGACTCCGAGTTCACCCCTAGGTCCCTCAAGCTTGTCACCCTGTACATTCCCCACAGCACTTTAAACCGATAAAGCTCTTTAAAAATTCTATCTTGCAGTTTTAGCGCAATGTTTTTTTCTTGAATTAGTCTGGTTCATTTTTAGTAAATTTGTTTTTGTACACCTTCCCCAAAAAAAAGTGATTTTCAAGTTTTTTTTAATAATAAAAAATGGATCCACGTGTACCACATTTGGGTGAGTGGCTGACATAAATTTTTGAATTGTATATATGGTCGGGGAGCTAGTTTGTTAAATTTGTGTGTGGTGTTACCCTGTGGTTAATTCATCCCATATGAATGTTTCAGGGAAAAATTTCCGTGTTCTGATAGGCGAGTCTGAGAGGCCTAAGGAATCTGCTGCTGCTTCTGGGAGTAAGTCAGTTTCATCCATAAAATTGGCTCGGTAGAAAACTACACAGAGAGTAAGTTAGAGTTAGGGGCAGAAATTAAAATACTGTTACAAATTTGTTAAACTCTAAATTAAAACATAAAATTATAATAAGTTACAAAATTAAAATTTCAAATGGAAGCCATAGACGAAGACACAAACACAATAGCCCTGGCATATTGCTTTTACGTATCATAACGTCATTTTTTAAGGGTCTGCCTTTTTTACTAGCAAGTTTGACAGGTCACAGGTCAACAATTTTGTCGGCTCAGCTCTCAGCTTTAAATAATCATTGTCTTTAAAATTACCTCACTTAAAGTTAAAATGCGGCGTGGAAAAGTAATCAGCAAAAACATTTTGTGCTTGACAAAAGTAAAAGTACCGGCAAAACAAAAAAAAAGATTCTATTTTTACGCATGCACAAAAAAAGCGATGAAAAACTGACAAAAAATGTGAAAACAGGAAAAAACAGTGACTAGAGCGTATTTTCAAAAAAAAAATGTTTCCTTTCAAGCCCTACCGTACAGAGACCACATCCCACAACCAGGTTTCTGGAAAATGCTTTCGCGTTTTAGTAAATGCTACTTCTTCAGCCCCCTTTTTATTATAATTGGGGGCATTTTTATATCGAATGAGGACTTCATTCGCGTCACTGCTATCAAAGCTGTCAGTTACATCGTAATTGTAGTCGTCCCCTAAAATACGACCGCTCCTAGCCCAAATATCTGGTTACATCCATATAACACGTCATCATATTTTGCATCGTCACTGCTATCAAAGCTGTCAGTTACATCGTAATTGTAGTCGTCCCCTAAAATACGACCGCTCCTAGCCCAAATATCTGGTTACATCCATATAACACGCCATCATATTTTGAAATTAATATTTTGCCAATTTTAACTTTCACCTTGACCATTTTTTCAAATATAAAATCAGAAAATCAGAAATCAATTGTAAATCTGCTTACCTAATGGAGGTTGTTGATGGACGGTGTTACTCGTCATTACTACAACTCCGGCATTCTGAAAAAAGGGCGAGAATTTAATTTTCAGCTTTCAATATTCAAAAGTATTTGGCATTCTTATACAAATTTACTAACCTCAAACACTTGAGAAGCGGTAATTGGGCTGGTTGAATGGTACAAAAGTGACCTCTTGAATCGCCCATATCCAAACTGTCCTTTTCCGTCGCTTGCTCCCGCATTCCAAGACTCCAGCTCTCTCTCCACCATATTCAAGTTAATGTCTTTGTCTTCCCTCATGATCAACACTGACTGGTCAATTCCCCTCAGTCCAATTAGTGAGTTCGGCCTAGATCCAACTACAATGTCAAGGTCATTTCCAGGCTGCGCTTCGTCCGTCGTCATTGTAATGTTGAGGAAGTTATCGAGAGAGCCTCCAACTCGGAAGTTGACGGAATCAGCAATAATTTCGTCTTCATAAACGGCATACACGATAAGTGACGATTGCGGTGCAGAGTTGGCAGGGGCCAGCAATCGGAAATTAAGCTGTTGTGAAGGGCTCTTCAAAACAAATTTTCTTGACAGGAGAATATCCCCTCGGCCAACTAGGACGTAGTACAAAGTATCGACAGGAACAGTGGTTTGTACAGTCACCTCGACCTCTTCGTTCACCTGCATGAATCCAAATCACAAAAAATTCTGTATTTGAGTGCACTTCGTAATCAACAAATTAAGCTGAGCTTCATTTTTCACTCTCACCTTTGGATTCTCAGTTTTAATGTCAACCTCCAAGTACGCATTAGACACAGACAATGCCTTCTGCACGGCGGGGAACCATTCCGTCAGTTCCTTATAAGTAGCTTCAATACCCAACACAAACTTCTCTTCGTCAATAGGGGCGTCGAAGGTCAAAGTTACCAAGCCATTGCTTGGCACGCTGTGGTAAGAGGAATTGAACTCGTCATGGTTATACGAGAATCCGTGTTTGACCAGAAGCGCTCTCGGATTTGGATCTGAGATTGGGACGTCATCTTGGGTGGCCACTTTCACTGTTATCGAATATGGAAGTCCAGGCTTGAATGACTCAGCACCTCGAATCACCTCCAGCTTGTAGCCATACTTGTGCAGTGTGATTGCCTTGCTGGCGTTCTGCTGTCTTCCCGTCAGCCTCTCCGTAACCATTGCCTCCACTTGGACTACACGTTGAAAGTCGTCCGTCAGTCTGAAGATATAAGGAAATTTTTTTTACAAGAATGACATGAGCATATTTTCACACAAGATAAAAATAATTAACTTGTCTCAAGCGGACATTAGAATGACAGCGAATAAATTTTATATCCTACCCAAGTTCCTTTGTCAAGTCAAATTCTACATCGGCGTGTCCATCAATGCGCACAGTTTTACGACTTATTCCGGTGAAAACAGGTTGGATGTACTGCGAGTGAATGGTGGGCCAAGCGGAGATGACCAAATCGCCCTGCACAGGTTTTCCGTACGTGTACCTATTTAAGGATAATTTTTTTTATCTATCGTATCCAGTTTTCAAATTCGTGGTCGGACCCCAGACCATAACTTGTATGCAAAATTAGTTGGAATGGATTGCCAAGTCATCCTCCATAAAAATTCTTTTCCACATAACATGTCAGCATCTTCTTAGATACAATTTTTAATGCATAATCAAAACCTACTTTCTAAAAGTAGAAATTCGCTGTGGCTTACCCACATGCTTTTTCTTTGGAATGGAATAAATTTGCAAAGAGGCAAAGTACTAATTTCTCAGGTAGGACAAAGTAAAGCATATAAAGTTCCATTTACTGTAGATGTGAACTGCGCAGCATCGCGTTAGCTCTGGGTAGGGTCACTCATGCCTACTTTACTTTTAACGTAGCTAATTAGCATCAGCTTTTGGTTACAACAACCGTTTTTGGTTACGCACTATTGCTGTTTCATCATTCTTGTCATTGGGCAAACTGCACCATTTACCTTTTTGCCATTTCGCAAAAGTTAAAAAGAGGGCTAACTCGAAAATGGATATAGAGAACGTTTTTTATTCTGCTGCAGCACAGCAGCCCGAAAGTGTAATGGTCGACTAAGAGCACTCATCTCAATGAGATTTGGTGTCCTTTGTGTAGCAAAAAAATGTAAATAAATTGCACAGCCAAAAATATGTTTACTTTTTGGCAACTGATTAATTTGGAGAAATGACATGGGAATCCGATTACCAAAAAAATATATTTCGCGAAAAGATAACTTTTTTCTGCAAAACTGGTTAGCTTACGTAGATTTAACTCTGACGGTAATTTTACTCTCGTTGAATGTTCCATGCTCTGGCATCTGCATTTCAACATTAAATTTGGGCAGGACATATTCAAATATGGCGAACTGTTGACTCTCCTTTTGGCTCTTGTACGTTGCCTCCAAAGTCCAGTCTCCAAGATTCGGTTGGGAACTGAGTTGCAGCTCCGACGAGAAGAGACCTTTTTGCACGACCGCATTCTTCCACTGCTTGATAACATTTCCTTGACTGTCTTTAGCAATAATGTCAATTGGGGCGGGTCCCTTCGGGCGGAGGGAGCGGTCCAGGAGGAGCACCAGAATTGCAGAGCTCTTCGCGTTATACTCGAGCTGTGTCGTATTCTCAAAGTCCATTCCACCAGTGCCCTTCACCGTAAGATTGTAGGTGCCGCCATCAATTAAATCACCGACCTAATTAAAATTTAAATTTGCGCCTGATTATCTCACCTCACCTCATCCACTTCGTCAAAACATCACAATGTATGAATGCGCTGTAAAACCTTTTCACAGACATTCTTTTACGATGACATCAAAAGTGAATAGCGGATTTATTATGAATAAAATCTTTCAAAGATGCTTTCTGTGACATTGGCGCTTAATAACGGAGCCTGAGCCACTGACATACATTTTTTTAGTATTCATTCAATATTCCGCACACAGACACGATGAAGAAAAAATATATATTTGTTTGCAGAAGCAGGGCTAAAATGTGCACACCAAACTCGGATATTTACGTTTTTTTTGCTCTGTTCAATTCACAATCATAAAATGAGCAATTTAGCCATTTCAGTCAAGCGATGCTTTTCTTTCTGCAATTTCCTTTCATTAATTTGTCGCAATGTCGCATGCATGTCTCGTGCATGTCAGTTCAGGACTCTAAGTGCGATGGATGGATGAGTTCTGAATTGAATACGAGAGAAAAAAAATATGTCTACAACAGCTCAAATGAGAGTTCCATCATCACGAACAAGAGTGCCAGGAGTGCCTTTCAGCATCCTATTTTTTTCCTGTGCCATAAAGTACGCAGAGACAACCTTCAATTATACCCTGCTTAAATTGTAAATTGTAAATTGTTACCATATTTTTAATGCAACTTGTCATTCGAGCAAAGAAACGACGGACTAAATAAAAATTAAAATGTATTCTGTGAAAACGACGCTGCTAATACCAACTTAGGCTGGGAGCACATCACAAAAAATTATTCCTCGTTATATTTTTATTTTTAACTTTTTATGGGCTTAATTTCTTTAATACAGCACAATTTATTAAGTCCACCGAGTTGCACAGTGCTAAAATGTATGGCTACGCAGAGTTGCATACGTGACAAAACAAAACTTTTTGCATAAAAGCTCACACAATCAGTCCAGTAGGAATAGTAGGCACGTTTTAGTGAAAAAATTATTTTCTCTCATTTTCTGCTACACCGGCCTATCAAAAATACATTCAAAACGGCTATTCAAGTGGAATGTCGAGCCGTTTCACAGCTTTTTTATAACCTTTTCAAAAAATAATTTTTATTTGGGTGCGTCTTGTCGTAAAACTTTAGAAATCTTGGTGGATCTCTTCAAAAACATTTGAAATTGGCGATTTCCTTAATACGTTCATGGTGCACGTTTTTCAATTTCACAAAGTTTAATGATTGATCAGCGATCATGTGGAAAATCATACAGAGCCTTTACAAATTTTTCTCGGCCGACAACCTCTCCCATCATAACCTTCACTCTTTAGAAGAGTACATATATGCAGATGTAGCAATTTTCGCTAATTGCAGTGTAAATACGCAAAAATACATGGGGATTCCTTTCATATGAGAGTTCTACTTCTGCGCTTCTGCTTGTATGCTTAAAGTAATTTTAGGTTCATTTAAAACTTTCCATGCACGTGCAATTACATACTCAACAGTGGTAATAATTATACGAACTCTGGGAAGCTGTGGAGCTCGCAGACACGCAACTTTTGAATGGACAAGATGTGTAACGTGGGAGCATTTACAATGTTGTTGGGTATTAAAAATGGATTTTCCATTTTTTTAAATTGAAGGTGGCTGCATATTTACAAAAGAGTGAATAGAACAAGCTTTAGAAGCTCCATCCTTACCTGCAATGTGATCAATTGACTCGATCCAGCTCTAGGATCTATTACGTTTTGCTGTGTGGACGAGGAAGAACCTCCAGAGCTGTGTGTGGCTCTAATCGACACGACAACTGTAACAGGCGACGGGGCTTCAACGTTCACTCCCACATTGTATGGTAAATTGGGGCGCAGAGTCCTCGGCGCGATAATTGTGTACGTTGAAAGTATAGGCGACCTTTATTGCAGAAATGGAATAAAAACAGAAAAAAAAAATTAAAAATCAGACCAAAAAATCACATTCATCATTTTAACCACAGACTATATCTACTAACTACTAATGCATTTACCATTTTTTATTTTATAGACCACTTCATTTTCCATTTTATTTATGAACTCACGTCTGATTAAAATTGACCAGAGTTACTCCTAGCAGAGACCAGTACAGACTTGATCGCTATCTTTACAAAACTAACATTTCCTTCTGTTTCATTATCTAATTTTTTTTATGTATTTATGCTACAGGGTAATTGGGAAACTGCCAGATTAGTTGAGTCTAGCCGAGCCTCAGTCTCCGCTTTAACATATTTTTTTATATATTTGTTTCCCTCTCTTCCGCGTTTCCGTTCACTAATTAAATACTACGTCCGTGATGGAGAGTGGAAGTGGCTATCGCAAAAGTGACTCTATGCTGCAGGCAAACAAGGCATGCACCGAGTCACTCTCGTTTTCCCTTGTCAATTCGCTGTCATATAATCTCATTATCACATTTTCCATTCATTAGCACCTTAAAAAATAAGCTTGGTTAAGTGGCAAGCACCTAAAAATAAAAGTTTTCAAAAAAAAACTGTTCACATATTTTATTTACTGTTCATGCTCTCTTAATGAAACGTGGTCGTGGTGCAAGCTAGAATGTAATAATAATATCGAATTTGAGATGAAAGCTCACTACTTGCAAAAATGCATTTTTGCACATCTCAATTTTTCTATGAGCTTGAGCCTATATTGAGCTACAGTGTAAAAAGTCGTATGCTCACAGCCCTCCTGCTTTTATCATTATCATCTCTGGGTAATCATTAAAATTAAGCGAAATTGAATGGAAAGTTGATTTGAAAAGCGAGAAGGGTAAAAGTAACAGGATTATTATGTTTAGTAAATAAAGGAGAGGAGAGACAAGGGAAAATGCAAAAATACAATTTTCAATTTCGTTTCTGAGTGCAGCTCTAAAGTAGCTTCACTTAGTACATTTATGTCCTCAGATAATAGATCTGTTGATCCTTCTTTGGACGACCACGCATAATAAAAATAAAAGATCTCAGCTCTCAATGTTCGTCCTCTCTCGCTGTGCAAACATTTTTTTTATATTTCACTCTTATAAACCCTGACTGCTATAACTGTGTTGCTAGCTATGCGATGACGACCACGACGATGATGATGAGGGGATGACCAAAACGAGTCATTGCAAATTTTTCATTTCGCGTCCTTCTCTCTGCATTTCAGCTTAACAACTTCAACTTCGTCCAAAAATCATTTTTTTTTGCTTGGACGCTTCACGCTTTGTATGAAAAGGGGACAGAAATATTTTTTTTCCTGCGATGCACTTGTACTATTACGTTTTGAAGAGTAAATGGGATTACTCAGAAAGATATATCATTATCATCGTTTTCAATCGTCCGCCCACGTTTGGAAAGCAAAACGCAAAACGCACTCATATCCCATGTCGCCCTTATTGAATATAATTTTTTTACGTAATGGAAAATCCACACGAAGAGCTCCTTCACATTATAGCTGACAAGGGTGCAGGCAGCCATTAATACGGCAGATTCATGCCAGTTTTCATTCAAGACTTGTTAAATAGTGTTGGCTAATGCTTACACGACACTTTTTCAAAATGTATAACAATAATAGTTACGAAACAGTAAAAAATATACTGGGCTTTTTTAATAGCTCCTTTTGTTTTTATTTCACACATTCTTCATTATTATTCTCATTGACCGCTATCAGAGAAAATCTGTGTTTTTTTTTGTTTTCGGGAGGAGGGCCATTTTTTTCATGACGAACGAGAACGAAGTAAAAAAAAAGTCTGTTTGCAGAATGTATGACTAAATCATAAATTTTTTTTCTGAGAGGGCACAATAAGCTCTCAAAACGGTCGTGAGTCATTTCAGAGCTGTTACAAGAGCAGACAATTAACGAGTAGGTACAGATTTGGGGAGATATAAAAAATGGGTATTGTCGAGGGAGAAGAAGGCTGACAAAAAATGATGTAATGTGCTATTAAGAACCGCAAAATTGGGGGTAAAATGTTTAACGGAGCGATTCTCAAATACATAATAACTGGCACAGTGAGTAAAATCTCTAAACTGCTTAATAACTGTTGACGAAGGAAAATCACAATTTCTCATCTGCACACCCACAATAGAATGGAAAATTTTTTCTATTGTGATCAAAACGCATCTAGGGATTTTTTTTGCTTGAGGACTTACCCAGTTTGAGCTGAAATCACAGGTAAAAGAAGACAAAGGAGCCAGAGGTGTTTCCCCCAGCGTTGAGCTGTCGTCATTTTCAAGAGTTTTCAGAGAGTGGCTCGTGAAAAGTGAGCAAAAAAATGTCTTTTTCTTCTTAGGGCCCACTCCACAATAGGGCCCTACTTTAAAGAGAGAAAAATCCGTAGACAGTATAAAATATATTTTTGTGTCTTCCAATTTTCTGGTATTTTTTTATTTGATCCGTTGCATGAAAAAACGTATTACGTAAAAAAATAGGTTTTTATGCACTAAAATTGTAAACTGCACTTAAAAATGACTTCACCACCCCGACCACCAACCCACTTCACTGCACACTCCAACTGGCATTCGCATTTATTTTAGCTGCTTATTTGCCAGCCCAAGTGAACTTGAAACATTATTTCTGAGGAAAGAAGACTGACGCACCGTCACGAATTTCTTGCTGTCACAGATGCATTCCTCGATAATAAACCGCACTCAAACTACCCACCATCAACATCAACTACCTGCAAAACGCAAGTTTAACACGTTCCTCTTCCTCTTCTCACACCAATTTCCCAATTCACGCTATCAATTCGCACACATATATGAATGATGAACTTCACAAAAAAATTATTTAGTGCACAGGCAAAAAACAGGAATCGAAAAAAATCTATATCACAAAATCACATATCATCCCTTAAGAAAAGCCACAGAGTTCTCACCAAGTGTGAAATGGGCTATTAGACAAGTACGAGTTCCAATGCCAATTTTTTTTCTTCCCTCACCATCCACTCTGGCTCCTTCTTCATCCACCGCTATCTCGCAACTACTTTACTCCGCTCCCACTTATTTTAGTCACAGCAAGTTTAGCAGCCAACCCAGCTTCACAAGCACTACATAAAAGTTAACACCTGTTACCGTTGCCACTAACTCACATATTTCGTATAGGTATGTTTACGCCGATACGCCGATGCAACCAGATTACACTTCCCTCTCCACTCTTCTAAGCTGAAGAAGAGCTCTTTAAAAAATTGTTTTTCTATCTTCTCTGAACAGAATCAGGTTGGGATTCACATTATTTTTTCCGTTCCCTGCTCAGCTCGCCATCACTTCACTGTCAGAAGAATTTTCTGATTGAGGAACCAACAACAGCCCAGAATAGAGATGCACTGAAAATATATATCATAATCACATCAGCAACAATAATGCAAACAGCGTTTACGAGGAGTAGTGTGGGACTCGAGCGAAATAAGTGACAAACAATGCGAGATGAGATGTAACTAGAATGAGGAAGCGATACATAAAAATATTTATTTCTCCTCCTCAGAAAATATATATTTTTACTTTAAGGTGTAAGAAAGGAGCTAGAGCTTATGCACAGGTATGGCAATGCAATGATGCTAAAAAGGATGAGACTGTCTTTTGTGGACATATACAATACCTGCAGCACTCACCCTAATAAATGAGGGGAACCTACCTGGCACATAATTTTAGAGAGTGGAAAGGATAAGTCTGTAAAAGTAAGTAAGGCGGTGGTAAAATATCAGTGCTGGTGGTGGTATTGGGATAATGATGATGATGATGCTGGCTCTGACGGTTGCATGTAAAAACTGCTCAACCTCCTCCGGCAGTAAAGATCAAAGAAAGCCTTGAAAGAAGTTACAAAAGAAAAAGCTAGGTAAAAATGCGAGGAAAAAAAATTGAGCATAGTATAATATTGAAGGTGTAAATAGAAGCATGGTCATCATGCTGATTGTTGATGCTGCAGAGTTACTGTCGCCGTTTTCTGTTTGGTAACACACTTCACTTCGCCTCTCAGCTAAAGCATGAAAGGATATTATGGACTGCCAGAAAAGGGACTTTAAAGGATGTTGATGTGATTATGTTACTTTTATTTTATATCTTTTTACAAGCTTAGTAATAATAATAAGCAGCCAGGTATATCTGTCTAACTCATTTCCTTCGAGAGTTAAGAGTCGAGAGTCGAGAGTCTCTGAAAAGGACAGGTACGTGAGCGACAACGGCAGCGTAATACATTCGTGCAGGATATTGCCTGAATAAAAGTTGCAGTTGCATTTTAGTCTATTAGGATACGGGTTTTCGAATCAGAAGAAAAGACAGTAAGACATGCACAATATTTTTTTCTTATGTCCGATGATGCCGATGCCTCAGATCCTGTCCTACGTTCTGCTTTTTAGCGGTTGAGTGGGCTCAGGAAAAAAAATAAAATTGTACGGTGAGCCGTGAGTTTGTAACTTGCGAGAGGAAGGAGGTTTAGCTAGGTTAGTTCTTTTTTGTTGAGGAGGAAAAAAAAGGCTATCGAAATAATGATGTTTACTGGCTGTGTGGTGGTTACTTAAGAAAAATGCACTTTTCTGAAAATGGCTATAAAAACATGTTTGCCGATGTATGACTAAAAAGCAGTGCCCGTGGACGTTTTTCATTTTTTTGTGTTTGCTTTGATGGCTGATGGCAGAAGTGAGGAGAAAAAAAAGGAACCCAGATTTGCATGCTTGATGCTATGGGAGAGTGGAAAAAAGAAACGGGCTGGCTCCGATTCTGGGTTTGCGTTTGACGGCCAGAAAAAATCTGTTTAAGCGCACGTCACTCACTCACCAACGAAAAGGTAGTATCAAATGAGCAGATTTGTCACTACATTATTTCCCACACTCCACCACCACCACCATCACTAAGAAAAAAAAAGAAGTGCAGCAGAGGACTCATTTCCTCTATCATTTTTTGTAAAGAGCATTATTACTTTTTTTATGAGCTTTGAGTATGTTTTAAGCCGATTTTCGACAGAATTAGATGAGCTTTTTTATAGTGCGATGAATGGATTTATATAGGGAAAATAGAATCGTTAATACTTTTTTTTGCCGTTCGTGCCGATCATGCCTAATCTGGGAAGAGTTTAGGAGAATATTTTTAATAGCACACAAAATAAGATTTACATTTATTAGCAGCCCATTCCTGTTCGGTTTTTTTGTATAAACTGGGGCAATAAAATACAAATAACCATCACTTTTAGGTTGACAGTGACCTTCCTCGTAAAGAATTGGATGAGATCAAAAACGACGGAATGAAATATGTTATGGAGTAAGAGACGAGAGTCGAGAGTGTTTTACCTGGGCGTGTCTTTGCCCCATTCTAGTGGAATTATAAAAAAAAGAAACATCTCGAGAAGGTCGAGATCGAGAACAGCTCAGCTCATTGTCGGTTTTCCAGATTCAAGTGTGTCCAAATAAAATGAACGAGCAGCCAACAACCGACCTACGCCAAAAAAACGAAGAGTTTTCTTCGTACATTCAACTAGGAACCCATTTTCCTTCAAAATTTCATTCTCATCACACTATAACAAGTCTAATTTATGTTCGGGTGGTAGAATAAATAAAACAGATTTTGGGATTTTTTAATGAATGCACAA
The DNA here is from genome assembly GCA_027744115.1 of Acrocyrtus sp. NNG-2020. Classification (NCBI taxonomy): domain Eukaryota; kingdom Metazoa; phylum Arthropoda; class Collembola; order Entomobryomorpha; family Entomobryidae; genus Acrocyrtus; species Acrocyrtus sp. NNG-2020. The sequence continues at coordinate 6,539 of JAHZND010001424.1, read as the reverse complement.
TTGGCTTCTCTCATGAAACTCCTATTATAGGGACAATGAAGTGGGAATGGAACGTTTTTTTAAGTAAAAATCGAACTGACTATTTTTCTAGTCCTGCTCTCCCTATCAAAAACATTTTTCTTAGAAAAAGCTCTAAACAATAGACTAATTGTACACGTATCTGCTATAATCTGTACAAATGAAATATATATTTTTTTCAACAAAGAAGTAACTTTTTTTATTCCCAATTTTTTCTTGGTGGATGACCACAGTAAAAGCTCTAACAATAGACTAATTGTACACGTATCTGCTATAATCTGTACAAATGAAATATATATTTTTTTCAACAAAGAAGTAACTTTTTTTATTCCCAATTTTTTCTTGGTGGATGACCACAGTTTTTCATATATGGATCTCCTCATCTCCTCTCCTCTGTACATTCACTTTACTCTTCACCTCACTACTAAAATGCTCTTGCTGCAAACTTGCATCAAAGTTTGTGTGTGTGCACACGCTACAGCTAAAAACGCAGTTGGCACAAAAAAGCACGTGTGTGGGAGTGCAACTTGGTCTTCCTCAACTCTCCGCTCATTTCTGAAGCCCTGTCTGTTGTCAATCAGCCCACGCCGTGAACTTGACTAAATAAAGGATTGCCTATAATCCCTATCAAGCCATTTTAAAAATATTATTAAATCATTTATTTTTCAGCGCTGTAACCATCTTCTCTCTTATATAAGAAGGGTATAAGTGTATGCACATAAAAAAATACTAACTAAAGTGAAAGGCATCCTCAAAAAAAAATGCAGATGAGTTACTTCAAGCAAGCTACGAGCTGCCAAAAAGCCTACAAAGCAAAGACAACGTTATTTTTGACGAGTTCAAATTTCAACTAGACATGCCAAGAACCAACACTAAACACCAACCACCGAGATTTCTCATTTGTACAAAAGAGCTCAGATTTAGAAAAGACCTTTTCAGTAAAACTTTGCAAAAACAGAATTTATTCTATAATGGCACTGTCACGTTTTTCCTCTTACCAATTTTTTTTCGTATATTTTTACTGTTAAGCAATAATCCCTCTTGTTTCTGCAAAATGGAGCGGAAGAAGCCTCCCCAGAGACCTATATCCCTTTCGAGTTGAAATTCTTAAGACAACAATTAACTTTTTTTTTCTCTATTTGCACACGACACCTCTCAAAAAATATATAAAAATATTATCTAGTCACTTTCATGCATCCGCAAATAAAAATTTTTTGTCTTAGTATGTTCAGCTCAAATATTTGCTTTTAACAGCACTCAAAACACATTAAAAAAAGTATTTTTTGTCATAAAATGCTGCACATATGCGCGGAACAGCACATAAAAAAAATTTCTATTAACTACCTTATTTATTCTTAAGACAACAATTAACTTTTTTTCTCTATTTGCACACGACACCTCTCAAAAAATATATAAAAATATTATCTACATAGTTACTTTCATGCATCCGCAAATAAAAAATTTTTGTCTTATATGTTCAGCTCAAATATTTGCCTTTTTAACAGCACTCAAAACACATTAAAAAAAGTATTTTTTGTCATAAAATGCTGCACATATGCGCGGAACAGCACATAAAAAAATTTCTATTAACTACCTTATTACGTTTTTCTGCCGAACACAAAATCTAATTGGGAGTGAAGAAGAATGGGAAAAAGGAACGGTTCTTTTATTTCCACTGTTTGTTTGATCGTGTCGTGTTGAGATTGTAATGAGATGAAGTTTAGAGATGATCAGCACACTTTATAGGGGAAATATGCAGCTGGGTGTAGGTAGTCCTCTTTTATATTTTTTCCCTTTGCATTTTACTCTCTGAGCTGCTGCGCTGCACTAAACAGATAAAAAATTGCTGATAATCTGCAGACATTGCAAGTTGTGTGGCACAACTTCAACTAGCACTAAATCTCACTTTACGCAGTTGACTTCCCGTATTCCCACTCCACGCTAGTTCTCTATTTTCTTCCTGTCCAAAAAATGCAGCAGAGTGACTAGTGAGTAGTGAGTAACCAGCAGTTGGCCATTGTTACGAAGCCTCATAACATCCCTAATATATATAATTTTCGTTACCCTTTTTGCGCTAATACTTCTCTAATAAAAAAAGTACAGCATGAGTAGTGGGACTGTTTGTAGGAAAACTGTAACTAAAAAATTAAATTGAATTATTCAGTTTTCAAAGAAATACTTTTTTTAAGCCGAAAAATCATTCATATTGGATTTTACTCTTTGCAGCGGAGATAAAATGAGTAGACAATTTTCGGGTCGTGCTTGTTCTCCTCTCATATGTATGAAAAATGTAGAAGGCACTGAGGCAGTGTGTGATGATTTGTTCGGTGCGATAATAAAAAGTAGCACCTTTCCTCCTCCCGGCAGTAAAAAAAAGGTTTTTCTGCTGCGAGATAGGCACAAGATAAGAATGTAAGGTACAGCCGGTAGTATTCACAGGAATATGCATACGATATTATATATTTTTGGTGGTTCGCTGAGCATTATTATTTTTTATTTAGAAAAGCTACTTTTTAACAATGGCATTAGCTGTAGAGAGAGAAAAAAGGATACAATTTTTTTGAATGTATCTGTGAGCACTCACCAGGACCAGGATAGTTCTTTATGGAATAGATCCACGATCCACTCACTCATCCCGCATCCCTCTTGAACTTGAGCTTTGAGCCCCCTTTAAATCCTATTTTTCAGGGATGAGCACAACAATTGACTTCATTTTTTATATCTTCAGAAAAGGGATGATAATAGCATTAAAAAAAAGAGGGAAGGAGGAAGGAGGGATGGCGAGGGAGACTTTTTTTTTGAAGGGAGATACGAAGATATATTGTGACGGGTCCAGTCTGCTGGCTCGGCCCGGTGTTGTGTACCTCTCCGCTCGAGATTAATTTCTATTTTGTATCGTTATCCCCTACTTGAGCGCTCACAATCACAGAGGCAGGAGCACAGTTTAGTTAGAGCTGGCGATGGCAATGTGATGATGATAATGAATGATGACTTGGTAAATTGGCTGAAGACTTGGGGAAAAATAGTAGGGAATGAGCTGGCTATCCAACCATTTAATTTTTATATTTTTCTTGGGGTAATGTATAGCTCTAGTGGGAAAAAGACATTGACATTAGAATTGTACTTTTTTTCGGTGTCTTAATTAATCCTTAGAAGGACTGAGTAAAAGTCCAGTGCCAGAATAGTAAAACTTGTGGGATTTTTTATATATATGTATTTTATTCACTCATCATCACTGCTAAAAGCTGAAGTTGCATTTTATGGGAAGGAGATAGGAAAAGTGCCCATGCAATGCCCTGTTCTTACCTTTTCTGTCTTGTTGCTTTTCACTCATCATCACATCTCACATTAGTGATAAATACGCTTTTTCACTTTAGATTTTGCTACAGAAGAGAAGAGGATAAAAATATATATAGCAGGGGAGTATGTTGGCTGTTACGTCATCACCCCATCACCCAACCTGACGACACCAACGATCACAGTGTCTTTTAGGAACGAGAAAGGGGATGGAAAAAAAGCTGTCTGAAATTGGAGACTTGTGTGCTCGGATTAAAAAACGAAAGCAGCATTTTTGTTCTTGTAAGGTCTCAACAAAAGAAAATTTTTTTTGAACAGTTGCAGAGTACATTAAACTAAAAAGTACGTCCGTCCACTGCTCCTATGAATAAATGATTCTTCATTTCCGTGTTAGATAGTATAGCAGCCTGGAAAAAAAGTGGAAATCCAAGCAGTTTAGTAAAATATTCAGAAGAGGGAAAAACGAAGCGAATATTATGGAAAAAGCTTTTTAAAAATGTTGTTGTTCTGTGCCTACAAGGCTTCTCGCTTCTGCGATTTAATTAGGATAAAGTAAGAACGGATGTAAGAGCCAATAAAAATATATAAAAAAGTGAAACTTGGCATTTGCGTGAAAGCCAGATCGAACCCAGATTATTTATTGCCCATTGCTGGAAGCTGACATTTACTCATTTTCCCGTAACTCATATCGGGAGCTTTATAAACTTGCTCTGAATTTTTTAAAGGGTTTTAATGCATCTCCTATCTCTCCCTCCTCCCTCCCCAGAGAAAATTGCTATTTTCACCGTTAGAAGTTATTTAGAGTGCGGTGAAGACTTGTCACATTTGGAATTCACAACTGTCCGTGCTTTTTTTACCATTTAGATTCGGTGCATAAAACCATTCTACTATTCAGCGCATATATTTTTCATACGACTTCACAAACGAATACCTCTTTTCAAGTGGCTGACACATTTATACAAACATGACAATGACAGTAGTCTGGTATTTCAACTCGCACAAAAAAACTTTTTTTTTAAATAAAGGGTAACAAAGGTAGACAGTAGATGTGGCCGTGCACTATTGTAACTTTGGTTGCGGGTGTTCCATCAACTTTTTTTATGGACTAAACGCAGAATCGAATTACTCCTGTGCTCTCCACATTTCCCGTTTTTTATTGTGAGCTCACTGTGGGACAAATGTTTGGACATGTTAGCTTCGTTTGTGCCAAGAAGGGTAGATATAGCTCCGCTCTTCGCTCCTCTACAAAAGAGCAGAAGATAATGAGGGAAGGGTCCCCTCATTATCATATATTTTCGCTGGATGTCAATAATAATGAAAGGGTATGAGTTGCTGCCGCTGTCCGTTGTTTAATAGTCGTAATGTGCTAAATCGTCTGAAAAAAGGGAGAATGTTGATATGTTTTTGTAGATGGGGTACGCATTTAGGTATGCCCAGGAGTGGGGAGAGGGTAGGTAAATTTTTATAATGCCGAAAATGTTTTTTTTTGCTTTAAGAGTAATAATGAAAAGAGGGATGGGTGCGGGTGCCTGAAGATGAAAAGGAAGTTTTTTTTCGGCATGGATTATGGATGAGGAGGGCTAAATTAAATAATGAGCTGCTTTTGAATTATGAAGTAGTTGCAACAAATGAACTTGGTTTTTTTAGATTCAATAAGAGCAGATATCGTCTGAAAAGGGATATACAATTTTTGTAGCCTTTTCGCCCTACCAAGTAGAAGATGCTATTATCATTTATGAGGAGATTCCGTTACATATTCCAGTATGAAATGGGTTGTGTGAGAGAATTGATACAAATTGGTGATAATGCATGTTTCGAATAGAAATTATATTTTTTAGAGAATGAAAAACTTTTTATTCATTGTGATTTTATACAAGCACGAGTGTGTAGAGAAATGAATGATTGCAGACAATCCAAATCCAACTTTTGTTGCATTTCCTCTTCTTCTCCTCACTCACAGTTTATTTTTGTGTTGGAGTTTTCTAATCGCCACAGCCAATGCAACTGCAGGCGGCATTGACTCGAAATGAATCTGGCTATGATAATGGAGGAAATTAGAAAGTGTAACAGGAACAATACGACTACTCCACCGGAAGGACTCACATTAGTGCCAAAAAATGAAAATGCTGATTTGCATGGTTTCATCGCACAAAGACTACAAAAATAACACTCTTTTTAGAGGAAGCCTGCTGTGAAACATTAACAAGAAGCTCATTGTGCTAGTACACTGAATAAAAAAAGGGAGAAGAATATGTATCGTCATCGTCATCGTATAAATTATATTTTTAAAAATATATATTTTGAAGCTGTTTGCAATTGCAATCGTGCGCGCAAAGCATAATCTTTGTAGGGACTTGGAATTCTAAAATGTCAACAATGTCAGGGTACAATGCAGTCTGATGACACAAATTGAAATTATCCGGCAGGGCGTGAAATCCGCGTGATTTGCATTCTGGTAGCGCGCGATAGTATGAATGCTGGAAGACGTAACAATGTACCCGAAAGTACGTGGCATATAAATAGAAAACAAAGATATACTTTTTATTAATAAAAGTGACTTGAGTTACAAAAATTAACAAAGATTATTTCATTCATATAGTTTGCTCGAAAAATTCCAGCATTTCCTCTCCAAATTCGTCATACCAAATAATGTTTGCTCTAATTCTATTGATAACTGCTGGAAACGAGCTAGTTCCGAGTTCCTCATTTTGTGCTAGTTCTTCCGCCTACAAAATGAGTAAATAGAATAACATATGACAAATCACAGATATTTTCGAACCCACTTATACTACAATTAAATTTGTGCCTAATTTTTACAAACTCTTACCAGGGTCAGCTCTCTGAGGCTCTTCAGATGAGGAGCCATTACAGTGGCGGTTGCCGTAATTGCAGCAATATTCCCAAACTTGTCCTTCACACTCTGGAAATTGTCCTTGAAGTACTGTAGAATGGTCTCTGAAGCTGCCACATTCGCTGCCAAATGTTGAAGGACAACTAGTCTATCTTCGTTACTCTCAAAAAGGGTATTGTTCTGTGCAAAAACGCCATCCAGCAGCATTTTAATTTTTTCTCGGTTTCGGGTACTCGCCAAAGCCGTTAGTAACTGCTCCTTTAGCTGCGTCGAACCGCCGAGGCCTGATGAGCTAACAATTCCATTTTTGTATTTTTCCATGATGAAGTCAAATGTATCAGACGAGTTATCATTGGAAATGGCAGTGCAGAAA
>JAHZND010001423.1:0-17996 GCA_027744115.1 Acrocyrtus sp. NNG-2020 | reverse complement strand
ATTTCTTGGAATTCCTAGAGTGTGGTACAGCATTAGGGACTTGGGCGTGCTCTCCTGCGAACTAATGTATACAGACCCTGAGTTTCAGGAGTGGGTCAAATCTTCCCCCAAGTATGACCTTGTTGTGGTAGAAATGCTTGTGAACGAGTGTGCATATGGACTTGCTCACCTGTGGAACGCCAAGGTGGTTATTTACAGTACAACTTCAGTCATTCCCGGATTTTACGACGCGCACGGTTTACCAGATGAAAGCAGCTCGATATCAGACATTACATTTGGGTTTCCATCAGGAAACGAAATATCTTTTTTCCAGAGAATTGTAAATGCATTGAATCCAATTCTCTACAGTATTACAAAAGAACACTTGTACCTTCCTCAGCTAGAAGAGATAACACGTAAGGGCTGGAAAGCTATGGGGCTTGATAAGGAGGTTCCAAGTTTCACCGAAGTGGAAAAGAATACAAGTTTGGTCCTGCTGACCACTCATTTCTCTTTTGAGTATGCGAGAGCCCTTCCTCCGAACGTTGTCTCGATTGGAGGTGGAGTCGTAGCCAAAGCGAAAAAACCAATGCCAAAAGTACTACTTGCTTCACTACTTGCAGATAGTAGCAAACTTTCAATTGAATATACACTAAAAATTGTAAAACTGATTAATTGTTGCAGGAAATGGAGAGCTTTCTCAATTCAGCAAAAGACGGCTTTATTTACATAAGTTTTGGAACAGTAGCCGAATTCACGCATTTCGATATGTCAGCCCAAGTGGAATTTGTTAACGCAATTCGCAAGTTTCCAAAAATCAAATTTTTATGGAAGTCATCAAACCCCATTAAAGTTGCGCTTCCCGACAATGTCCTCGTGACTAAATGGGCACCTCAGCAAACCGTGATGGGTATAAATTAGATGAAATTTTTATTTTCTCACAATATGAATTTTAGTTTTTAATTGACAAATCCACAACTTTAGGTCAATTCGAAAATAATTACCTATCGCCCTTTTTATAATTCATAGCTCATCCTAATATCAAAGCGTTCATCAGCCATTCAGGGATGGGTGGGACTGTTGAAGGGATACACTTTTCAGGTACGAGCGCTCGACCTCTGACCGTCTATTTACACTTATAACACAATAAAAATATTAAAAATATGAACATTCATTCACCCCTTTCCCTTTGTAGTCCCTTTAATATTAATGCCCATCCTTGCTGAGCAAGACAACAACGCACAGGCCATTGCCTCCAAGGGGGCAGGAATTAAATTGGAAGTTACAACATTAACAAAGGAGCAACTTGAGCATGCCATTTCGGAAATATTATATAACAGCAAGTACGGAGTTTATACAGTTCCTTTTAAGTTGGATAAATGGTATGGGAAATAATTCTAATTTTTGAAATTTTTATAACTTTCAGATACAAAAATGCTATGAAAAGGCTAACAGAAATTTATAATGACCGTCCATCTGAGCCTGTGAAGGATGGAGTGTGGTGGATCGAGTATATCCTTCGACATGATAACGTCCACGAGTTTTTGGCGTCACCCAGTTTAAATCAGCCTTGGTGGAAAAGGAGACAAATTGACGTTTGGCTAACTGCATCGTTATTCCTGCTGATTGCAATTTCAATTCCCCTATACATTTTGTATGCTATTATGAAACGCTTATTTGGGCTATCTGCGCTTGATACATCTGTTGATATTGGGACAAAATCAAAACTTAAAAGAAATTAATTGTTTCAATTTCAATATTTTATTTTCTGGCAAATAAATTTTCTCAGTTTTGGTCATCGAAATCGAGTACCTAAGCATGTTAGCTGAAGAGGCAATCTTTTTAAATTGAAAAAAAATTAAGGAAGCCACTTTACATGCATGCTTTTATAATTTCATGAAAAATTACTTATATATTAGCCATATAGGATAGGATGTGAATTTTACAAATCACGTGTGTAACAATCACGGCATGATTTAGCAAAATAATGTGGAAAAATATCACTTCAAAATCGAGGTCATCATTTTCCACCAACGCTGTACAATGCATACACATCTTTTATTTGTATCTGTCATCTCACAGGTATCATATCATATTCTCACAATCGCTTCACATATCTCAATTTGTACTGATAGCATGAAACAACATTACTGCCTGCCTCTTTACCTCTCTTGACTTACGGAATGATCATTTTCCCGTATCATGATATTCACGCAGAAGTCCATACAGAATAGGATGTAAACAGAATTGTCATTCGGATAATTTCAAATTGGTTCTCACGCTCTAAAAGGCAACAGCAGAATATAATTGTTTTCCTAGACTCTGCTTAAAAATAGAGAAATGTTTAAATTCAGTATTTTTGTGATATTTTTCTTTTTCAACTGTGCCATCTTTCCTGATGGCGCCTACGCAAAAAATATTTTAGTGTGGGGAGCATTATCAAGCAAAAGTATTCAGTTATCCATGACACCTTACCTGGAATCTTTAGCCGCCAATGGCCATAATCTCACATATGTCACGGCAGTAGATCAATCCACTATAAAGCTAAACAATGTAAATGTGGTGGTGCCAAAGATATGGAAGGAAACGTGGGACACCATCTTCAGCGGAGAGTTAAATCTCTACGAAATTCGAAAAGCACCGCTATCTACTCCGCTAGCGTGGTATGGCTTCAGACAGTTGGGTTGGCTCTCTTGCGAAATGCTTTACTCCGACCCAGAGTTCCTAGACTGGGTAAGAGCCTCGCCAAAATACGACCTCGTCATTGTGGAGTTGTCCATGTTAAATGAATGTGGCTATGGCATGGCTGCATTGTGGAAATCAAAGTTGATTGGATACAGCACAATGTCCGTTCAGCCTGGATTCTTTGATCCGTTTGGCTTGCCGGATGAAAGTAGTTCAATAAACGATATCCTCTTTGGAACCCCTTCCGGAAAAGAAATGTCATTTGGCCATAGAGTTATTGCAGCTTTATGCCCAATAATATTCAACTTAATCAGGGAGTATGACTACTTCCATATGCTCGAAGAGGTAACAAGAAATGGCTGGAAGTCGTTGGGAAAGAAGGCACATGATGTGCCCAGCTTTAAAGAAATAGAGAAAAATGCAAGTTTGCTGCTTGTAACGACCCATTACTCTTTGGATTTCCCCCGATCATTTCCTCCCAACGTTATTCAAATTGGGGGAAGTGTAATTACCGAACAAAAGAAACAACTTCCGCAAGTAATGTCTGTCTTCCTAATTTAGGCTGAGCTCTCAGTAAACGTAAATGATTTGCGTCACAAATTTTGATTTCATGATTCTGTAGGAAATTAAAAAGTTTCTCGACTCCGCTTCACATGGATTTATCTACATCAGTTTTGGAACGTTGGCAGATTTTACAACTTTTGACAAATCAGTCCAAATAGCTTTTATCAAAGCACTCGAACAATTTCCTGACGTTAAGTTTTTATGGTCGAGCCCTAAACAAATAGAAGTACTACCAATTCCTAGAAATGTGCTGGTTGTTAACTGGGCGCCCCAGCAAGCTGTTTTAGGTATCTACTTCTAACTTGTAACTCCAACTGAATTCAAATTTTCCAGTAAATTGTCAATCCTATTGTGTAAATAGCTCACCCAAGAATTAAGGCGGTAATAATTCACTCGGGGATGGGGGCAACAGTAGAGTCAGTGCATTACGGAATTCCGATGATATGTCTACCGGTTTTAGCGGAGCAGGATCACAATGCCCACTTTATTTCCAGCCGGGGAGCAGGAATAAGATTGGAAATAATCGATCTGAAGCAGGAGGACCTGCAAAATGCCATTTCAGAAATATTGAAAAATGACCGGTACGTAGCGTGTTTTACTTTTTGGAGATCGATAGGTATATTTTACAGCTAAAAACTTAGCTAATTATCCGTTTGCCTTTCACTTGCAGATACAAACAAACTGTGACAAGACTCTCAAAAATTTATAAGGATCGTCCATCTCAACCCATTCAAGATGCAGTATGGTGGACAGAATATGTTCTCCGACATGATAATGTCCACGAATTTTTGGCGTCACCCAGTGTTCATCAGCCTTGGTGGAAACGGAGGCAAATAGACATTTGGCTAACCGCAGCTTTACTTCTAGTCGCAGTCATCACTATTCCCATTTATATTGCTTGCCGTTTACTAAAGCGGCTAATTTTTGGTGGGTCAACTGCGGGTCCAAAAGCACAGTCGAAATTGAAAATGAATTAATTAGCAATACATAGAGAGCGTCCACTAATAAACTTATGAAATGAATATATTTTTGCTATTTCACTTTTTCATTACCCTCCTCTCACCTCAGTCATGCCTTGTCACACACATCATTTGTGGCTTCATCAGCAACCACGATGCCGAATACATTCAGTTTCAAAAGCTTTGATGTTTTTCCAACATACAATTTTTTATTTTGCAATTAGTGACATGAGGTGAGTGGTGGTGTCCGACCTACTTTCATGGCTTTTGCTTGTTCGTGGTAGCTATCTAGTAAGCCAAAAGCACCAATCGCCATACTATCTGTAATTGTAATGCATGAAAATATTTGCCATGCATACATAGGCACCCAGTTCAACCAGACGAAAAGGGGTTTAATAAGTTTACGTAATTTCATTAATCTTCTTTCACTCACTATCAGTCGAGATGTTACACTCTAAAAGTATATTCAGTTCAGTTAAAAAGCTTTATGATTTTTCCCGAAATATTGTCCGTCAACGCAGAAGAGCTAGAATGACATTTCTAATATATAATTCCAATTCCTGTTATAATAACCAACTAAATTCATAAGTTTTGCTAAAAAAAATTAAGCATTGGCTGTATCCATGAAATGCTCTGTTTGGAGCACCTAATGGCACGTAAAGAAAGCACAGGCACTACTCCATCCAGTTTATGAAGTAGTATATGGAAACAGATGGGAAAATGTCTGAACAGCTCTACACTGCCGACTGCACATGGACAATTTCTCAAGGTCATGAACGACAGAAAAGCATACAGCAGATGAAAACTTATTTCTATACTTACGTTTGTGCGAGATCACTGCACTGGAATAAATATCTAAAGTGGTACAAAAATACAGTACTTAAGTGAAAGTTTAACTGAACAAACAAGTTTTTTACATTGTTAGCTTTAAAAGTAGCTCATTGAGTAAAGGTGAAAACGTTTTAAATCAGTCATATAAGTCGGTAATTGAAATCACGTACACACGTACGCCGGCAGTGCTTCGCTACGGCTTGTCCAACAGTATAAAAGTGCTGTTCATTTTCAACTGAAATATCAGTTGAATTGCAAATTTCATGAAGACACAGTAAAATCAGTTTTTTGGACATTAATAAAAAATGTACACAAGATTATTCATCGTGCTCACAGCGGTTCTGTCATTTTCTAGCTATGGCTCTTCCGAGAATATTTTAATATGGGGCGCTGTCAATACGATTTCGATTCGAATGTCAATGACACCTTTTATAAGAGAGTTGGCCAATAAAGGTCATAATCTCACTTACATTTCAGTTATCGATGACCCCGAGGAGAACCCCAGTAAAAGGCTGAATGTAAATAATTATGTGCCAAAGAAATGGAAGGAGTCAATGGGCTCTGTGGGAGAGTGATGATTCCAGCTTTAATGACGTTAGGAAAACTTCGTACGGAGTAGCTAAAGGCTGGTTTGATATCCGAAGTATGGGAATCCAAGCTTGTGAAGAGCTCTACTCCGACCCCGATTTTTTCGAGTGGGTGAAGAATTCCCCAAAGTATGACCTTGTCGTAGTAGAGACACTTGTCAATGAATGTGCATACGGTCTGGTGTACTTGTGGGGCTCAAAGCTGGTCATTTACAGCACAACTTCAGTTATTCCTGGATTTCCAGACGCTCACGGACTACCGGATGAGAGTAGTTCGATAAGTTTCATGAATTTGGGATTCCCCCCGGGGAACGAAATGTCCTTTGTTCAGCGCTTTGTCAATGCACTCAACCCAATCGTCTACACTCTGACGAAAGAGTACTTTTACTTTTCCAAACTAGAGGAAATCACTAGAAAGGGGTGGAAAGAGATGGGATTGGAAGAGGAAACAGTTCCTAACTTTAGTGAGGTGGAGAAGAATGCTAGTTTGGTCATTATTACAGCTCACTATTCGCTTGACTATCCCAGAGCTTATCCACCGAATACTGTTCAAATTGGAGGTGGCGTGATTCTGAAAGACCCGAAGCCACTTCCTAAAGTAAGTGCACTCCAACTGTCTTCGATAATGAAAATGTGATAACGATAGCATGAAACTGATGAAAATGTTTTTTTCCTGATTCAACTCAATAGGATATGGAAGATTTCTTAAACTCTGCAAAGGATGGTTTCGTTTACATTAGTTTCGGCACTGTAGTTGAGTTTACCAGATTTGATGAGTCAACGCAAATTGAGTTTATTAAGGGTATTGAGCAGTTTCCGAAACTAAAGTTTTTGTGGAAAGCAACTGCGGCAATTAACAAGACCTTACCTGGTAATGTGTTCATCTCCCCGTGGGTTCCGCAGCAGACAATTTTAGGTATAAAAAATGCGAGGAAATGATCATGGATTTAGAATTTATAACAAACCACGATTCTTAATTGTAATAATTATTACGAATATCGATTTTTATTTTTCCCAGCTCATCCCAACATAAAAGCCTTCGTTTCACATGGAGGGATGGGTGGCTTAGTTGAAAGCGTATTTTTCTCAGGTATGCTCGTTAATTAATTAAGTTTTTAATCAACTGAAAATTTTCACTAATATCTGTTACGTAATTTTAGTTCCGATGCTGGCAATTCCTGTGTTAGCTGACCAGGATTCTAATTCAGGGATAATCGCAAGGCGTAATGCAGGCATTCGATTAGAGCTCGTGAGCTTGACTGGAAATCAAGTTCAGCACGCAATTTCCGAATTGTTGCACAACAAAAAGTATATTTTTCTGCAATTTTTCAATACATTATTAATTCATAATCTCGCTATTACTTAGCTACTGCGCTGTATAGAACACATCCTCATTGGAATATCTTTCCTTTTCAGATATCGATTGGGGATGAACAGACTCACAAAAATATTCAAAGATCGACCTCAACCACCTGTGGAAAATGCTGTGTGGTGGGTCGAGTACGTTCTTAGGCATGACAATGTTCAAGAATTTGCTTGACTGGAAATCAAGTTCAGCACGCAATTTCCGAATTGTTGCACAACAAAAAGTATATTTTTCTGCAATTTTTCAATGCATTATTAATTCATAATCTCGCTATTATATACTTAACTACTTCGCTGTATAAAACACATCCTCATTGGAATATCTTTCTTTTTTAGGTATCGATTGGGGATGGACAGACTCACAAAAATATTCAAAGATCGACCTCAACCACCTGTGGAAAATGCTGTGTGGTGGGTCGAGTACGTTCTTAGGCATGACAATGTTCAAGAATTTCTAGTATCGCCAAGTGTTCATCAGCCGTGGTGGAAGAGAAGACAGATTGACGTCTGGATAGTAGCCACATTACTTCTTAGCTCCATAATCATCATTTCATTATATTTAATGTATGCGACAATTAGAAAAATATTCTGTAGAAGAAAATCTCAGTCAAAATCTCAAGTGAGAGATAGCCTCAAGGTTAAACGAAGCTGAGGAAAATATGCAATGAAATAAACAATGAGAAAGATTAATTTATGGAAAGACATATCATAAAAGGAATATGTTGTATTGTAGAATGCAGCATTTTTAAAATCAAGTTTTTTAAAACTTTCATGATTTCAAACATGCTATATATCATTTGTGCATTTAATGTTCCTAGAGCGCTTGCAAGTCTTTTCAGAATCTGCATGAAGTAAACAAGACGAAATGGCTTTAGAGAACAACTCGCTCGCATTCTTCATGTGACACCGCATACCGGAGCTCCAGCTACCAAACCAATGCAGGATTCACCATTCACTGGTTGCTGGACCACATGTAAGCTCACCTTCTGCAAACATCAAATCTTTTTGATGCCACTCCTCCTTGCAACATGCTTTCAGCCTCTCACTTATAATGTGAACATTAACCATACAGTAAAATAAACAATTTTTTAATCAGTTCCAACCATAAATATCTATTATTCCATTCCATGAATGAAGACTCTATATTCGCTTAAATATTATCCATCGCCAAACTCTTGATAGGTATGTTATGCATGTCTGGCTATTCAGTTATTAAGAGAGAAAACTGAAATGCTGCTTTATTAAACGTTTCACTTCGTTAAAGCTTGATTTTTGCACCCACTTATGCCACTGCCGTGCGAACACTCTCAACTTAGCACTCAAGGCTAACACGTTATGCAACCGATGGGAATTACATTTAAGTTATGTTGTGTCCAGCCAATTCTGCCTGAATCAAATGGCTCTACAATAAAAGTCAAGTTTAGTGTAATGCTGCACGGATCAGTATACATAAACAACTCATTATTGATAGCAGAGCAAAGCCGTTAGAGTAAAAATTAGTTTAAAAAGTTCAAGAAAACATGCCTTTAAAAATCTTTCTCTCAATTTTGATACTATCAATTTCACAAGCGGATGTTGTTAGCTCAGCCAACATTCTTTTTTATTCAGCTGCTGTGTCAACGCAAAGTATTCGAATTACCCAATGGCCATTGATTGAGGGACTTGCTGAGAGTGGTCATAATCTGACGTATCTCTCAGTTTTCCAAGATGCCAACCACGACCCCAAAAAGAAGCCATACATAAAGACATACACGCCCAAACTATGGGCCAAGGAAATGGGCGCATGGGAGGACCACATGTCTTTCTACGAGCTTCGGAAGCAAGGAACGTCGAGGGTGGAGCTATGGTACGACTTGATGGGCGATGGAGTTCTCGGCTGTGAGACACTTTATGCAGATGACGAATTCATGGAGTGGGCAAAGTCGTCGAAATTCGACCTTGTAATAGTCGAGGCAGCTTTTAACGAGTGCGCATATGGTTTGATAAATCTTTGGAAGGCTAAATATTTAATGTACGCCAGCACTGACTTCCCGTGGTTTCCAGACGCTTATGGAATTCCGGATGAAAGTTCCTCAATATCAGATGTCATTTTTGCCTCTGATGCTGGAGCTGATATGACATTTTACGAAAGATTTCTTGGAGCTTTCAGCCCAATTGTTTATCAGTTAACGAGAGAGTACAAGTATCTTCCAAAGTTGGAAGAGATTACCAGGAAAGGATTGGGTGACCTTGCAAAGGATCTGCCAAGTTTTTAAAGAGATGGAGAATAAAAACAGTTTGCTTCTGCTAACACAACACTACTCGATTCATGAACCCAAAAGTCTCCCCCCGAATATTATTCCAGTGGGGGGAAATGTGGTGTCTAAGAAGATGAAGCCTCTTCCTGCCGTAATTTTATAAACTGTGCTAAAATTAAAACATAGCAAAATTCAGGTACTGAATTGTGATTAATGTACCTATTCTATTTTGTCTAGGACATGGAGAAATTCATCAACGCTGCCGAGGAAGGCTTCATTTACATTAGCTTTGGGACTTGTGCCGAATTTGCTAATTTCGATAAAGAAGTTCAAGTTGAGTTTATGAATGCACTTCGGCAGTTTCCTGAAATTGGATTTATATTTAAGTCTAACATTCCAATCACTGCGACTTCAGTACCCGAAAACGTATTCATAACCGAATGGGCACCTCAGCAAACAATTTTAGCACACCCTAAAATAAGGGCTTATGTAACTCATTCAGGAATGGGCTCCACAGTAGAAAGCATTCATTTGTAATTAATTACAATTTTAATTTAGTAAATAACATCGTGAGATTTTGAGGACGACTAATTAAGCATTTTCTTAACTTTTTTTCAATTTTTCCCTATTCTAGTTCTGTTCCAACAATATCAATTCCAATAATGGCTGACCAGGACTACCTTTCCAGGTTGGTTGTTAAGAAAGGGGCTGCCGTTTTTGTAGAGATTGTAGACATGAAGCAGCACCACCTTCAGGAGGCAATCTCAGAAATTTTACACAACAAAAAGTGAGTATGCTTATAGTTCATAGTGTGCGTGCGCCTATAATTGGTTTACTTAATTGTCACGATTTTTCACATCTTCCGATATTTAATTGCAGGTACCGAGATGGTATGACTAGACTGTCAAAGATATTCAAGGATCGCCCCATGCCCCCATTGGAAACTGCTATGTGGTGGGTGGAATATATACTAAGGCATGATAACGTCCACGAGTTTCTGGCCCATCCTAGTAGACTTCAGCCCTTCTGGAAACGGAGGCAAATAGACGTTTGGCTCACCGTAGCAGTTCTATTACTCCTCATGCCCATCCTAGTAGACTTCAGCCCTTCTGGAAACGGAGGCAAATAGACGTTTGGCTCACCGTAGCAGTTCTATTACTTCTCATTGTTTTAATACCGTCGTACATTGTCTACCTTGCGATGAAGAAAATCCTATCGATTTCAACACACAAGAATACTTCTTCGAAAACAAAACTGAAGCGAAACTAACTAAGAAGCTCAACAGCTATTGCATTATTATTAGAAATTACGAGTCAAAGGCGATTTTAGTGTATCATTAATAAAAGAACTGTTTCAAAACTAGTCAGATCCTCTCTGATCAAAGGATTATGTACCATTATGTTTACCTGGAATTGCTAATGCATGTGATTTCAAGTTGTTATTTCATGATTAAATATAATTTATAATATCGCATATCAGTATATATACACTAATCATCAAAATTTAGTATATTATTTTTTAAATGATGTCGTTTGCATTATATAAGTATAGTATAAAAGCAGCAGCCGAAAGCGCCTTTAAAATCTCACTTGACTTGATAAGCAAAAATAATCTAGGTAGCGCTTCACTTTTTTCAATTATAATTGTGCAAACGAAAATAAGCTGCATAACAAGTCTGTTGTTCAGTTCAGAGATCCTAGCTTATGCTAAAAAAAGAGCTCCACTTTTATTAACTTCGTGGACTTTTACATGACATGGAAAGTTTATAACACAGCCAAGCTCGAATGTCTCCTGCTTTAGTCAGGTAAGGCTGAGAAATGAGACGTAATTTTATTTACAAGCCAGTTAGATCAATAAATGCACTTTTCACGGTGGTCGATTCGCTCTATTCCGTGAGTGACTATCAAGCAGGAGACTATTTTCATGATATCAAAGACTGTACAAAAGTTGGACAATCTCCGTTCTGCTACGAATGCTACCGTGCCGTGATTCATGAAGTTGTTTTCATCTTTTCATTGCACTCATACTGTGCATTCACCTTCACTACTTCCCATTATAGTTCACTAACTAAAGTAAATATAGTTCATAGTTTAAAAGAGAGATGAAAGTTCAGAAGTACGAATCCATTACTCGATTACTTTAATAATGTTTTAAATATTATTAATATTAAGCTTAGAGTGCAAAAATAGTTGTGCGATTGATAAATGGCAAGTGTGAGTAAAAAAAGAATCTTTCTCTTACCTAGAGCGATACCATATATCCACGCGGACAATGAATATCCGTAATAGCCCTTAACGGATGAAATAGCTATCATAGATAAACCTGTAATGCAATCATAATTCATAAAATAGGTATAACGGTATAAGCATTGTAATGCATATGACTTGCTCATTTCCTTAGTTTGTAGTTTGTAAGCATCATCAATTTGTTTTGACTTTATCTGTACTGTACCTGTAAGAACACATGTGATGCAGCATAACATTCTCGGTGAAACGTGACAGCACTGGAACTTTTTTAGAGTGAGAATAGCACCCAAAATCACGCCTAGTGAAAGGCCCAGTCCTAGATGAGTCTGGAGGAGAAGTAGAGAGCCACCCGAAAGACCTTCGCTCCTTCCAAAATCCGACTGTAACAGATCATTTCAAAGTTCGAAATTTTTCTAAATTCGGAAGTACCTATACAGTGTTGCACGTTTTATTTACAAAAAAGTCTATTTTATCCACCCTTCCATTTCATCCACCTCAAATTTTGGTGGATAAAATATTTTATCCGGCTTTTATCCAATGGATAATATCCGGATGGGCGTACACTGTACCTATACGAAAAGTCGACCTAGATTCTCAAATTAATGTCAGAGCCTTGGATTTAATTGAGTCCCTTGGCGCAGCAGTCGTGTCAGTTGTCAAAAAAAGAAATGCATAAAAACAATGGCATCAATGTACGCGATAACGCGATATTAGTAATACTCCCTTTCACACTTTTATACTGCGAAATGAAAAAAGAATGTCTAGTCTGCGATAAGAAAATCGCGTCATTACTCATGCCTACGTCAAATGTCAAGAGAATGTCCCAAGGTGTAATGTTAAACCAGGTCGACAAGGTACGGAAGTACGGATATACGTGGAGAGTAACACAGTTAAAATATGACATGGCTGACAGTGACAAGTTCAGAGCTGTAACCTGTTGTACTAAAAGTTGTCGGGACATTTCTGTCCATGTTATGTTCAGAGAGTTGTGATAAATCAGAATCCATGTGGAAAGGGAAGAGAGAGAGAGAGAGATGTCAAGAAGATAAAACAGAACTTTCCGTCAAGAGAATATAATGTTGCATTATTGCATTCCAGTCTTTCGAGGAAATGAAGCAGTCTATCAAGAACCCTTGTCTTGATGACATAAAGCTTACCATAAGAAAGACAGGGGCATATAAACCAAAACTGGAGATGGAGGCTGACCACAGAACAGGCTTTAGTGAAGGAACACAAAAGAGATTGAGATTGTGACAGATGTCACCACCCAAAGGGACTAGAATTGAGCTGACACGTTGACTTTTCGGGCTGGCTGGCTGTCTTTGGTTCTGGAAAATATCTGAAATATGCTCTCTAACAGGATCATATATCTTTTACGCTGGCAAAAACTACTACCAAATTTTTCACTTTTACTTTTCGTATCTAAGATGAAATGGTATTTTGTGCGGGGTTTTGCGGAATACTTTTCATTTCACCGTGCTTTCATTTTTCACTCGCATTTTTACGCAGGGTCTTGTCATCCGCAATGCCATTTTTTCGTTTTTTTTCTTCCCATCTCATTTCTGTACACTCCATAAATAAGCAACCGAAAAGAATTATTTCAAATGTGTTGGCCATTACATAAAAATAAAATTGCTTTATCGCCTCCCTTTTCTCCAGCTGCAAGGAGAAAAGAGGAAAAGTGAGAAAGGCTTAGCACAGCTTTATGACTGTGGCGGTGGCGCTGTGCCCACGGTCATAATGCGACGATGATATGGCATTTATGCCTTAACGGCCGCTTTTTTTTGTAGGCTCCCTCCCACACAATTACTATGTGACACTTATGCCGCTTCTTTCATCTTTTCCCGTGATGCAGTGTTATTACAGACGGAAGTGCAAGGGAAAGCTGAGATATTCTTGTAGAAAATGAGGGAAAAGTTGATTGGGACGGCAGAACAGTCATTTTTGCGGTTTTTACTATTTTACCATAAAAGAATTCGTCTCCGCGGCTGTTTGCCCTACAACTAGTTAAATAGAGAAAGTCCGCCAGTCATCTCTGTGAGTAATGTATTTCCGTAGACAATTAGTGGAATCTTTTTATTGCCACCTTGCAGAAATAGTAGACATCCTTTTGAGTCTGCTCGCTAATTTAATTTCAGCGCTCTTAAACCACATTTAACGTGTGAGTGGCGCTTTTTACAGAAAATGCCATTTGAGCAGCAAGCTCTCGTCTAGTACGACAAAAGTGGTGAACCAATTATGCCCTCCTAAAGAATTCCATTTTTACTCTGTCTAGCTCATTTTCCTGTAGCTCATCTAAATTATATTACTCGTCTTGAAATGAGAGCATGAAAATCACAGAAAATAAATTTCTCAGTAGCTAGTAACTAAGTACCTTATAACCGCAGAATTTGCTTTCCCCCTAAAATTCCTACTTTTATTAATTTCACCGCTTTTGCTTTCTCCCTTTCAGGCAATGCAGTAAACTAATAGCAGGAAAAACTCACGAGCTCTCAACTGCACCTATTTTCGCTCACTTCATCTTTTCCCACGCACTTTCCCACACTCCAGACTCACATGAGAAAAAAATGCCTACGTAGACAAAAAATAGTTGTTACTGGCATCGGTTTCATAAGCGAATTTTGAGTTAAGAGTTCAGTAACCGGTTCTCCATCCCCTCAGATTACATCGAAGTTATTAGCAAGTTGGTAGTCGTAAGTAGGAGAAATCATTTGCTTGATTTTCGTTTCTCCCCGGTATTCTAACGAACAAGGAATAATATTGAATTGGATGTAGTGAATTTGAACTGGAGATGGAAGAGCAAAAATGAGCATTTTCTATAGAAGCCATATACAACTATAAATTAGTTCTATCTAACTGTTTACTGCCTGTACGCTAAAATGTAAGATGTAATAAAAAAGTATAAAAATAATCTGACGGGACGGGATAGAGAAAAGATCCAGACATTTTCGTAGTTTGCACTTGCAGTGATACCACCACTTACTGGAGAAAAAAAGTTCCATTCAACCTTTTACTTGAAGAGAAAAAAAAGTTTTTTTCTCTTTCTAAAAAATACATTCGACGCGCTATAGGAAATGGCATTGGCGAATTGGCGATCATGATCAATCGCATAAGACGGGTTGGAGTCGGATACAAGATACAAAAAAAGTAACTTTTTCTTAGAACGAGAAAAAGAGAAGGTTCGCGGAAAAGAAGTTATATCAAAATGCAGTGAGGAAATTCAAAAATTGCTGCAAGGAAAGCGGGTGAAGTAAAACGGTATAAAGCATTATAGCAGTACACACTCTGCATCAAGGTAGGTTTTCCTTTTTTTCCGGTTGGATTTCCAGAAAGCAATAAATTATCGACATTTTCATCATACCGCTAAGGGAAACTGAGAGCAACGCACGAGATTCTATTTTTTTCCTGAAGCTCTAGGATAGGAACGTACATTACAATATTACACATTAAATTTAGTGATTCAGCAGAAAAAAATGGATTTTTTTTCTCTTGGAGAGAATTGCGTATGACTTTTGGTTACTTTCTGGCTAGTCACTTTCCAGCCTTTTTATATTTACTTTTTGCTGAGTCGCCGACTATAACTGCAAAGCTGACTGAAAGGGATACTACTACTCGTTGGCAACATTTTACTCTCGTACATGGGATTACGCATATTTTTTTTCTAGAGGAAAAAGGGAAGGATATATCTTTTCACATCAGGTGGAAATATCCTCAAGCGGAAACTAAGATAGGAGAAAAATCTTGAAGGTGAAGGATGCCATAACATTGCCATACTCTTGTTTACTCATGATTATTCCCATCGTCCTTTTCCAGTGGTGATAATACTACAGTAGGTACTTTAGCTTTCTTTTTCTCTGTGCTAGCGCTCTCCTCAGATCGGTCATGATAACCCTCCATCCTAATCCAGCTTTCTCCTCTCCAGACAAAATGTTTTGGAATGGAGAGAGATAAAACTGTCGATTGCGATTACATCTTCACTTCCCTTTATCCAAAAATGTAGGGAAAAAAACTCTATTGAGGTAAAAGTAGGAGATCAGCAGAAGATGGGAAGATGTAGCAAGTACAAAAAAAAGGGTTTGCAGCTTTTTCTTCTTCTTTTTTTCTTCTTTCCGGCAACTCGCAACAAAAATGAGTTGTGATGGGTGTAGGTATGGAAGAGAAAAGGGAGTGGGTGGATTGACTGTAAGATGCCGAAATGAAGTGGCTGCTTTTTCTGATAATGACTAATGGGCTTAGTAGCAACATCTCTGAAGGAATTTGTAACTGAAAGGGAACAAGTTGCAGTGCGGTATTGATTCCTTCTCCGTTAGTTAATGAAAAGATTACGGGTGGTTTGGAATGTGAAGGGAGAGAGGAATGTGGTTTTTCAGATGATGAAATGGAACACGAAAGCAGTTAATGAAAACGGTGGAGAACTCATAAATCATTAAGTCTGTACTGCTGACTCTTCTTTACGTGCACATACCAAGAGCACGTACTTCCATTCAGGTACTAGTTCCGTTGAATGAGGGAAAGAACATGTTTTAAAGTGCTTTTAATTTTATAACGGGCAAGGAAAAAAAACTCGGCAACCTGCTCGGGAGTGAAATGAACAGGTTCAATTTCAACTAAATTAAAATGTTCCGCTGGAAATGAGGAACGCTGCTAAAGTGGGCATAGAAAAACTGAATTTTTTTCTGTGTCCCATCCCATTTACATTTGGCAAGTTATGTGAGTGCCTTCATGCTCAAGTACCTTTTGATAAGTTTATTTTAATTGGAAATTTATTTTTCATATTGACGTTATTAATTCAAATAAATAGGTTTTCGCAGCAAGAATGTCGTGAATTGGATGTCTCCAGTGGAGGGAATCACTTTTTCCAATATGGTACGATAACAAATTATAATTCCTAAACTTTCTCCGTTTACTGATGCACACACAAAAAATTATTTGCTTAAAAAGTTTTGCTCTCAGGGAAGAAATCTGGTGGAGCGTAAACAGGAGAAAATGATTTATGTCCTTTTTCTATCAGCTCTCTTAATGCAAGTGTTCGCTAGTCGCTAGTCACTGTGCATAGGACTACTCCAAAAGCGCCATAAAATCTAATGCATTCTGCTCGGTGAATGCAAGAGATGCAACTTTATTATGAGCCAACTTATTGCATGAATTAACAAATAAATCAAACTGGGAATTGAAACATGGAACTTTTATTATTCATCCAAGCTCCCAGCATTTCCCGCCCCACTATTCAGGCCAGAAGTTAAAAGATTCATTTCGTTTCGCAAATGCACAGTGACGGAGGGCATAAAAACGGTTACATATCTTCGTAAGTAAATCCACTTCCATATCAAGCCGCACTTTCAGGAATTTCTCATTTCCACTCCATTTTTTTTAACTTGCGTACCTCTCCACTTGTGCTATCCACTACACCTACAGCCATAAAGTACGCAATTCATTCAGGTGACCAAATTTTGATTACGAATATTACATAACTATATCTGCTAAGAAAGCTCTGCTGTGCTCTAAACACATTCCATGCAGAATCAGTTTTGCACTGCAAGAGCCAAAATCTGGCAAGAGAGCCCACATAGACTAGAATGATAAATATCTTTATAACCACGAGAACCACACCGTGTGTTATTCACACGTCATCTTTACTCTTCATATGAATATTTAGTGAGGCAAGAGGCATCAGCATCTGTAATGTGAAAACCAGTTTTTCCTCAAACACACACTAGCGCAGCCAAGTGTAACTGTACAGCAGATCTAATTACATGTCTGAACTACTTTCCAAAGCTACAAACTTTGCCGACTTGCGGTCTCCTTGTATGTTTGCTTTGCATAGCGGAAGAATTTCGCAAATAAAGTTTTTTTGACAGATGTGAATGTGAATGTATATAAGGGCGGTGTGTAGTTTTCTAGTTTCCACAAACTACAAGCTTCACCTCACTCACATCACAGTTATCCAACTATTTCAGAATTAGATGAGCAGAAATGTGCTTATTCCTGGAAATCTAAAATACAAGTTGGATGCCTTAAATAATTAAATATCAAAAAACTCTTCTCTCTATTCACTCTCACATATCACACTCGTCAAAACTCAAAAGTTTTATTTTTAAAAAATCCTGATTTCAGCAGAAACCGGGTAGGTCGGGTAGTATGCTTACAAAAAAAAGTTATCTTTACAGATATATGACTCGATTTATAATCCTTTTCAAACATTTCATAAAATTAAAAATAATTGGGGATTGAATGGGATTCATTTTCATAAAGCTTTATACAGCTGCAAAACTGTATTGACTTGGCACTTGGCATGTTTTAGTGGTGAATAGTATGATGATGATGAGCATACAAAAAAGTAAATGGACAAGTTTGTTGCGGTGCTATATGCCTGCCAGCGCGGAGCAGAGCTCGCTCGCTCGCTTGCCCTTCACTTTGTTTGCTTCGCTTCTTTTGCTGCTACATTCCCCTCCGCTTTCAAAAGAGGATGTGCTCGCGAGAGCGTACATTTTGTATGTGTTAATTCACCTTCCTCTCCAACGACGGCTCAATGGTCTAGGGGTA
>JAHZND010001422.1:0-10471 GCA_027744115.1 Acrocyrtus sp. NNG-2020 | reverse complement strand
TACATGTTGCAAGGAGCAAGTTAATGAGTCCATCCATCCGTGTCACCACACACGAGGAAAAGCAGATTTTCTTTATTTCTCCCACTTTTCATTCTCCACCTTTCCGCCATATGTAGTCCACCTCGGGCATTACTTTTCTCTTTTTGCGATACACATGCACAAAAAAAGGGGGTTGACTCGATATGCTCGATTTACTTTTTTTTCCTCAAGTAACTAAGCTCTCTTTTCTTCTTCCTTCCTGTATAACTCCTTTTTTTGTTTTTGCCTCCATTTTCATTCCATTTCCTCCAGCCAAATTAATATTAATAATATTCCGGTACAGAAAAAAAAACTTTTTTTAGACTTGATGGAGGAAAAGAGAGACCCTCAGCTAAGAGTTTTTCTCTCAGTGAAAAAAAAAACTCCAGCGGAGATGAAAAGAACCGTATGCGTATGTATGGAGGGTGAATAGTGAGTATAGTGAGCTGTTGTAAGCTGTATGCCCTGTCAAAACCCGTTTTTACCAGAATGAGAGGAGAGTGGCTGGATATAAGTCTCTGGAATGAAGGAGAAAAGGTGTTTTTCCTACTTTCTAGGAAAGTTCATTGAGATAGTTGGATAAAGTTACACATGAGATTGTTGTATTGTGCCTATGATACATGAATAGTTTAAGAGTTTTTGGGGAAAAGTTCGCAGTAATTTTCTTCCTTTCCTGGGTAAATACGAGAGAGAAAATTTTCCGAGTTGAGGGGGCACTACATAATTCCCTTGGACGGACAAGACACATACGGCACGTTGGAAACATAAATCATTTGCATACAAAGGATGTATGATCCAGTTTTCTGGAACTTTTATGTTTTTTTGCAAAAAAGTGGGACTTTGAAAGGAAAAACGTGTCGTGGATTGGGGAAAACCGAGTCCTTCCTTTTATATTACTTGTCACACTTGCAGTTTTGACTTAACGAGGGAGAAAAAAATTTTTGGTATCGACTTTGTGTTTACTTTTTTCCTAGGAAAATTAAGTGCACTTAAAACAAATACTGCAATCTAGCTGACATTCTGCAGCTAACGGGGCTGTCCTAGTTTCATGCAAAAAATGAAAAGAAAGTGGGAGAGGCAGGAAGTAAATTTTAAAAAATGAAATTATGTACAATCAGCAAACTTTCCAGAAGAGATTGCACAGCTCACAGCTCACATCAGCGTTTTTTGGTGTTCTTATCTTTTCATTAAATATTCTTATCCATGCGCCCCGTTAAAAAAAGTAAACTTTGTTTGTGCTAAAAAAGTTAAAAACGGTCTCGCCACTTTCTTGTCTTAGCAAGAAAAACTCTTTGCAAAAAATAATAACAACAATAAAGGCAAAAGACGGGGTACTATAGTAGCTGCCCCATTAAAAAAAGATGACAGCTGGGCATTATTACAACTCTTTTTAAAGTGCTTAGTGTCAGCTGACGGTTTCGCTATAGTTATTTTTTAAGAGGAGCCTGGAAGAAAATGTATGCGAAAAGTTTTCGAAAATTTGGAGTAAAGTCGAACTTGACGGAAGTATGATGCGCTGACAAGAAGGGAAACTTACTATCCATTCCTGAAAATGTCTGTTAGCTAGGACAACAGTGGAAGCAAACTTGAGTTGAGAAAACTGCCTTTTCCTTCCTCTTTGCCTGTCCGCTCTTTAAATACAAGATAAATTGTTTGGGAAGGTAAATAACAGTATTTTAGGTTGCGGCCCTTTTCTGACAAGCAGAATGTAAAACGCTGCTCGGTGCAGGCTTATCACCATCATCATTATTCTGTTTTTGACAATGGGAAAACAAACTTGGTGGACTTGTCTAAATATTGGCTCTCGCATAGCACATATTTCGCAAAAATAAAGTTTGGGTTTGCAAGGCGAATGAAAATTATGCCAGCAGAACGGGAACAACCCCTATAGGGTGTGTATGGCACAGTTGGCAAAAGCGTTCTCATAAGTTTCGCTAACTGTAACTTCATTAAAATAAATGTGTATGCGTAGATATAGTAGGGATATATTTCGTAATAAATTAGGAGAAAATAAAGTTTTGTTCGGTATTTTGAATTGAAATGAAATGAATTATTACTGATCTGGATCAGAATAAGAGAAGTTATCAAAATGATAAAAAAGTGGGCAGTGCGGAGTTGCGTAGTATAAACCTGGAAAAGTTTTCAGGCCCAATAGGTATAATAATTTTTGAGTGGTGAATACTCCCGTATGTCCTTTTTCAGTTTTTCCAGTTTTTGTTAGAAGGATGATAAGTGAGTCTATTGTCATTTTGGATAGGAACTGAGAGTTTTTCGGGGAAAACCACGAAACAAAACCAGCCGTGGCGGGATACTGCTACCGGTCGCGGTTTTCACAGTTAGTCTGGTGAGAAAATGCGCTCTCTCTCCAGGTTGCTGGAGGCTCGGTAGAGAAATAATAAAAAGGAGAGAGTTGTGGAGAGAGGGAAAGAGAGCTCTGAAAGAAGGCAAAGATGATAGTTTGTGATTTATTAGGTGCCTTAAATTAATGTAGTTTGGATTGCTTCTGGCTGGGGCATAAACAAAAACGGGAGACAATATATCTCCTCCTGTTTTTGTCTGAGGAAGAAGGGAATATCTCCCATCCTCCATTCTCATTAATAAAGTGGAAAGTTGGAGGATTTATAGAAATGCAGACGAAGAGGGATAGTAGTCGAGCTCGGGATACAAGCAACCTTAATAATTTAATACGAAACTCATTTTCTCTCTTCCCCTCTCTCTCTCGCAACAGCTTCCTTACTTTGCGGATTAAACGAAATGGATTCTATAAAGCAGAACGTATATGAACAGGTACAGCTTTCGGTATGCTGATGATTCTTGCCAGAGGATAGAGAATCAGAGAGAGAGAGAGAGTAATTTCTAGTGTAATTTTTAGTGTGGAGGGCAAAGGCGCACTAAATGAGCTAACTTCGTTCTAGGAAATTATTTCAGAGGAAAAAGTTTTTTTTATATGTAAGGAGATCATTTATCCTTGTACACTTATCTTCCAGCGTCATCAAAACCACCTCGCTTATGCCCCTAAGGCTGAAATATTTTATATAGCTTGGTTGAAGTAGCGCGCAGATAATATGCGGGTCAATGAAGAAATGTACTGGAGCATTTTTAATAGTTAATATGCATTCTTATCAGGAAAACTAAGAAAAAGAAGTTTTTTTTCATCTTCCTCTCCGCTCCACATCCAGAAGCAACAACAAAGTTTGTAATTACCCGAAAATCTCAGTAGTTAAAGTTAAGCCTAGTCATGCTGGTAGCAATATAAAAAAAATACTAACACGCTCACCTGCATGACGCAACCGTGGAAATGTGGGACAGTGGAACTTTATTGAATTTAATCAGCACTTTTTTCATATTCCTCCAGACTCCAGAGTGATTCATTTCACTTATTTTCATGAATGAACCTATGTATTTATTTCCAGAGATTAGAGTTAAAAAAGAACTGGCCATGTTAGCCGTGAGTTTATGATGATGTTATTGCCGAGATAAAAAATGATAAATGATATGATGATGAGAAGGAGGATGGTGAGTTTAGGTGTTAGGCCAAATTGGTTCATCACCTGTAGTGAGCAGAAAAAGGGATAATGTAAGAATTGCTCATTTATCAACTTCAATCATCTCCCAAAAAAAGTTTGTTCAAGTGAGTCATGTCCTGTAGGTTGGTCACCTCGCGGTTTAGCTCCATTGTTCATTGAGAAAAAACGGGATGATTGTGAGATGAAGTGGTTGTGGTATGAGCTAATAATAATAAACAATGGCTTTTTATGGCATGACAAGTGTCCGGAAGAGAATGCCTCCAAGTGTAAAAAAATTTGGAGAGATAATTGCAATTTAAATTGCGGACGGGTTTCTATTGATATGTTCTGTCATCGGACACTCAAGTGGATAAAATGTATTTTTTTCTGAGTGTTTGACAGCTATTGTAATGTATGCTTTTACAATAAATTAAAGCTATAAACTGGCTTGTTAATAAGTACGCGGTTCTTTATTGAGCTAAAATAATGGAAGAAGATATATGCACAGGGGGATGGTGGTAGATGGTGATTCATGAGTTGCGTTTGAACTTGACACGCTCTGCCCATAAAACATTTTTCATTTTGAAGATGTGGAAAAAAGGGCATGTGCGAACTGCAAAAAAACGCATGGGCAGAGGGGGAGAGCAAGGAGATTGATGGAAATTCATTACGCATTCATAAAGTGCGATCTAGATAAATTCCTGTTGATGATGATTGTGAATTGTGATTGATGACAGATTAATTTTTTTGTTACAATAGTTAATAAACTGGGGTTAGTGCATTCAAACCTGTTAGGAAGAAGTATATTTTTTATTGGAAGTTGTAAAAAATATAGTTGATCCACCACCACATTAATAATTTTTTTTTATAAAAAATACGTTTAAAAAATTTAAATCAACACGAATGGTTTAAAAAACATTTTTTTTCTGTGGATGAGCAAAAAAAAGCAAAAAGCCAAACAGTGGTGTTTGCACTATTATAGTTTTGCCAAAGGCGGAAAAAAGGCGAATCAGGTTATGTGATAATAATCCTCCGGTGTATAGCTTCGTTTTATTATCTTTATGATTTCAATGAATTGCCGGATCATCAGATTTACTGTGATCCTCCGCAGTAATACAAATCCTGGTGTATATCTGCAGCCACAAAAACACGTTTCTGTGTCTGTGAATGGGATATCGCTTTTTTTGCACTGTAATCTAGTATTGTTTATGGGTGCGGCTCCAGCCTGAACAGAAAAACAGAGGCTTTTCGTTGAGAAGACGAGCATGGATAGTAAGTGGCAGCCTCCGTAAACAAAAAAAATATATAGGAAAGGGATGATACCGTGTCCCAAAAGAGATTACAATATATTTTTTGTGTGCTCAAATTCAATTAGAAGCAATAATAATAAAAATTCCTCCTATATAGATATGACATAAGTGCACAACTTGTTGATATAATGACTAGGTCGGTGTATTAGGTAGGTTGGGAAGGCAGGAGCAAATTATTGGGAAAAAAAGTTTTCAGCCATGAAGATTAAATGATGCCGATGTGATTTGTTTAATAAATATAAAATAGGTAGAAGGGAAATAAAAAAGGCTGCGAAATGAATGGAGTTAAGCTCACCACCACCATAGCACCAGCTACCAAAAAGAACTAATGGTTAGGATGTGTGGTACGTGCGTGAGTAAATCCCATTGTGTTGGAGCGCATAAAAAAAGAGTATGTCAGAGAAAAGCCGAATCCTGTTACTGTCAATTGGGATAAGGATGAATGATGGTCTGAATGGAGAAATTGCAAAAAAAATATATAAAAAAGTTTTGTTGCAAAAGTCTTTTGGAAAATGGGATGAGCAAAATTTATGTTTGTGTGGGGATGGTGTGACGAAGGACAAGTTGATTTTGATCTATTTAGGAATTGGTCGTGTATGTGCTTGGATGTGATGCTGATGAGGTGGCTGTCCTATATCAAATGTCATTATTGGTTTTGGGAGCGTTAGACCATTCAGCGAAAAAAAGAACATTTGGAGTTGGAAAATGTACGAACTGGTAATTGACATGGCATTGGTGATAGAAAAGATAAGAAGGAAGGTTGACGAAGGAGAAGCTTTGGGTTTCTAAAGAGGGAATTAAAACTTAAATGTTTTCTTAATTGGGCTGGGAGTTGGAAAGAAAATAGGCAGGAACACTTTCGCAAAAAAATACTTTGTCTGCTCTTTTGACTTTGGCCATGTGGTAAATTTGTGACTTTTGCTTTGATCTGATATTGAATAGTGATGGCAGTGGTGGTGATGTGATAGGATGAAAAAAAAAGTTTTTTTTAAATAAGTTTAATTGGCTTCATATGTGACAAGGGTTTGGAGAGCTGAAAAAAAGTTCTTTTTATCATCAGTTGAAATGACTGCGTGCTCTGTCTGATAACGAAATAAAAATTGGCTCCACATGGAACTTATCATTCAGAAAGAAAAGTATTAGCAAAAGTGCAAATTGAAAAAAAATGTCTTGATTCAATCACGTTGATTTCTGCTATTTAGGTAGAGATAGCGAATAAAAAGGTATATGGCAAAAGTCAGAAAACTGTGAACTTGTATGGTCACCTAGTAGAAAAAGGTTTGGCTGATTTCAGGTTAACTGACTTATTGAAAATACAATTTTTTTACAACTGTTGCTTACATTTTCTCGATAGAAAGATTACATATCCAATGCCAAAATGAGTTGTAGAATTACTCCAAAAATTGCTTCCTTACAAGTTAAACCTGTCACCATAAAATTGGCTAGTTTAGTGAGATTGATTAGGCCTGATATGGATAAGCTTTGTTTACATTTTCTTTTTATAAAGTCAAATGAGCAGTTGACCAATTTAAGCCTTTGATGATTTTTGATTTCAGAAAGAGATTTGATTTCCATAAAATGTAGGATTCTCACAGAGCTCTACTAAATTAAGAATATTTTTTCTTCGTGGATCACGATTTGAATTTAATTCAGTGTGTGGAAGCTCTCGTGAATAGATTCCCAGCAATAAATTGCAATTTAGGTACTCTTTTTTCAGAAGACGGTGACGGGATTACAAGAGGAGCAAAATAGAAAAAGCACGGCAAAGAAAAAGGATGCTTTGAATAAAATAATTTTTCGTTGACCAGAGACCAAAAAGAAACATTTTTTTTCTGAGAACGGACAAATCAGACCACAAAAATGTATTTTCTTTTTTAAATCTGGTTTTCGCTGTGCACACATCTCATTGGCTCCGTTGATGCTATTTATGTCCTTCCTCAAGTTATTTATGATGGGCCAGTTTTCTCACTTGAGAGGAGTGAGAAGAGAGAAAAACACACTTCTGAGAATTATTCTGTGATTAGATGGGAATCTCCTTTTTAAAAAAATATTAAACATGGTATTACAGTACCAATGCTATGAAAGTCGCATGCTGGGCTCATTTCTAAAGTGCGGAGAAGGAAAGACTGACATGCCACCTTAATTATGCGTGGTGTGGTGTGTGTGAATAGGCTCAAGTGGTTTGTTGAGAGGAATTTAGGAGGAGCAGTGAACCAGTGACACTTTGCAGAGCCACACAAAAAAAGGAATCTATTCAGAGCAAACTACTGTACACTGTTCCTAATTTATTTACACACAAAAATTGTACAAAGTGAAGAAGTGAGAAAACAGTTTGGAAAAAATAAAATGAGAGACTCTGCAAGACATTGAAAGGAGTCAAGGTGTCGATGATGATGTGCCTAATCATTACCATTTAAAATTTTTTTTCCTGATTGAGCCACAAGATAAAATAATATATTCTCTGGCACAGTCGATGTAAAGAATTTTTCAGGCTTTTAAAAATAACCTCGAATTTAATTATATAACACCAAACACCGGCCTATGAGCTTAACTTAAGCAGATGAGATAGGTGCACTTTGACTTCACTCTTGGGATGGTCGGCAGTCGGCTTCATTAACCGAAATATAAATTTTTTATTCTTCCTTAAATGGAAGCATTAGTCTTCTCTTGTCATTTCGCCGGTGTAGGAATAAAGGAACTCACTTTTTATTTATGATGACTTTTCTGTCTGGTGCCATGCACATCCGGTTGACGCATTCAATGCACTCATAAAATGCAAGAGAAGGGCGTAAAAATAAATATATTCTTGAGCACTTTTGGCGCATCGAAAATGACTGTCATTTTATTGATCAGACTCCCAGATAAAAGAAGGGACGATGATGCACGTAATTTTTATTGCGTGATTGGTGTCATGTTTGTTAAGATAAAAAAAGTGTATTTGTGGTGGAGGATGATATATAG
Source organism: Acrocyrtus sp. NNG-2020 (assembly GCA_027744115.1). Taxonomy (NCBI): domain Eukaryota; kingdom Metazoa; phylum Arthropoda; class Collembola; order Entomobryomorpha; family Entomobryidae; genus Acrocyrtus; species Acrocyrtus sp. NNG-2020. The sequence goes on along the minus strand of JAHZND010001422.1, from coordinate 2,676 downwards.
AACATGGCAAAATATTAAGATAAGAAACAGTCATAAAGATAAAAAAGTCTTTTTAAGGAGAGAAAAATAAAACTTTCTCGAAGGATGTAATTTGACCTAAAAGTAGCAGCAAACTGGTATAAAAAAGCATGGACCAGTGTGCGATGCCCCTCACCCCCAACACGTGTTTGCAGTTTGCAGTGCAAGGCTGAGCGACTCCTTTACTTAACTCGGAGCCGCACTTTAGGGCATAATATTATGCCTCCTTAATTGAGCTCATAAATAATCTCAAATTGTCTTAATGTTTGATGCGAGCATAGCGATATTATGCAATTTGAAACAGTAGTTTAATGTTATTGCGATTTTCGCTAAAAATGTGAAGCGTACAAAATCCAGCCATTAAAACCGTAAATATTTTTTTTACATGTACTAGCTTACCCACAAAATATTAAATTTTTTGGTGGACAAAAAATCATTAATATTTTTTCCAGCTAGGGAATGCTACCATTAAGACGTGAACAAATGAGCTGGAATGAAAAAAAAAATATCGTTAGTAATTTATTAGCCTGCATTAAAGGAGAGTGCATGCCAGTAAGTCATTTAACTTCACATGAAAAAAAAATATTTCCCAGATGTACAAAGACGATATATATTTTGTTCACTTTTTTTATTCCCGTTCATCTTACCCTGCTCATTTCATTAAGGCTCATTTTTTGGCCGAAAACGCAAAAATTCCATCCCATCTTGTTGAAACTGGAGAAATATTATTCCTTTTTGCTGGACAAAAAAATATGCTGCAGTGCTTTTAAGTAATGTGTGTACTACGTGAGTAGCTGTCTGAAAAGACTTTTTTGTGAAGGAACAGTTGCTCCGCGATGATAGCATATAAACATTAGACATACCTAAGCAGGATTTTTTTGTTTTCAGGAGGTAATTGCAGTAATAGCAATAATAAATAATTACAGTGGAAGGGAACATGAGCTCGTGAGAAAAAAGAAGGCTTTTTGAAAGATTCTGTATGAAACTGCAGCAGCTCCTGTAAAAAAAATGTGTTTTGTGGACGGTAACTTTAGTGAGTTGGTGAGTTTTGCTGGTTTTCCAGTAATTCTTGTTTTGTCCAACACAACTTGTTGATCGCCTTGACTTAGCCGGCTATTATTTCGACTCCATCATGTCTTCAACTGGTCCCATCACGCTGTATAATATGTAGTTAATGACAAGAACAAGCTCTTCCTACAAAAAAAAATCAAGTAGGGAATCAAATGGGCTATTGTTGTAAAATCAGTGTCGGACGACGGATAGAAACTTACAAATTTTCAGCAGTTAAAATTATGAAAAGTCATTCTCAGCGAGTTTTTAATTGGAAGACCCCTGATGGGAGAAAAGTGAATAAAAATGAGAAGAGTCTGAAAAAGCCATGAAAGTTGACACTACGTAAGCACGGCAGTACTGTGTGGCCGACAAGGAGATAATCGGCGGAGTGATGAAAATCAAAAAAAAATCTTTAAGAATTTTAAATACATTTTTTATTGTATTCTTGTTCCTATCCCTTATCTTAATAGGATTGAAAAGGTTTAAAAATCGTAACTCTAACGAAGCAGGTTTTTTAGACTTTTTTTATTCGTGCTCTTGTAGTAAACAAGCAGATGTCAGTGTCAGAGAATTATTCAGCTTCTTTGTGTGGAACTTTTTAGCTTATCTGCACAGTAGTTGATTCTGATTATCTCCACAAGTGTGATCTCGTTTAATGTGCAAGTTGTACGATTCGCCATTCCATTCCGAATGGGAAGCTAATGAGGCGAGATGACATTTTTATTATGCTCACACATTTTACCTACGTTTTTCTATTGTACGCAAGGTTTACGCTTTCCCCTCTCATTCCTCCACTGGAATAGAGATTGAAGAGATGATTATCTATTTTTTTCGCCTCCTTTTTACACGGCTCACTAAGTTTTTGCAGGAGTGAGCTATAGTGAGCAGCTAATAAACTGGCTTCAATTTAGTAATACCGCTTTACCCTCTCTTATTTTTCTGCTGCTGCTGCACTTGTTTTCTTTTTTTAGTCCTTTAGTTTCCCTCCATCTGCTTCAAACACAGTTTTTTTTTCATACTGGTTTTTGGCTTCCCAAGCAGAAAGAAAAAAAAGAAAATTACGTATTCAGCTTGAAAAGCCATCGCCTGGCCCTGTAGCCTGTCCACGGCATTCCTGAAGCTACACAAGCCATACAAATGAATACATTCATGTGCAGATAATGATGAGAAATGAATTGATGGCAGCTGTTTATAAATGCAGTTAAATCGTTAAATTGGAAAGTAAACAAAAGGCAGCAAAGGGTTTTTCATGTATTTTTCTTTGGCTGGAGAAGAGTGGCAAGTGTAATGCTGGAAAAAAACGGAGGGCTGTGGATTTTTGCTGTGTGGTGATGTATTTTTTTTATATTGTGCTGTTTGGTGGTCGGAGCTTTTTTATTCTGTATTGGCGTGTGTGGGATGTGATGGATACGTAATACGTAAAGTTTTTTTTCCTGCGTGTCTGGCACTGCTTTCAAATCGATTTTCTCTAGAGCTGTGTATATATACTAAAGCCTCTCTCCATTTATTAGAGGAACATGACATGATGATACGGATGGATTCGGAAGGATAATGTGAAGGAAGAGAGTGTTGTTGGGTGATCTTGATGTAAATTTTTGATGACGC